>JAXCLQ010000015.1:2336843-2350213 GCA_035584115.1 Cedrela odorata
ACCAAACTGTAATATTTTTAAAGTTATAACACATAGACTAAAATACAAATTTTTGAATGGACCCTCAAACTTTTGGATTTAGTGAACAATAGCAAAAACATTTAAAAGCTTGCATGTTAATACTCATGGATTTGGTTTCAATCACACACAACAAGGTTTTTATTTATAGGATATTTTTGTTCAAATTCAATTTCTTTAGTACAGTTTGATAAAAATATAATCTAATTATTTTTGTAAAACAACTTTAAAAAAAGATAGTTTTAAAAATTTCCCTTTTTGTTTTGAGTAATACATGAAATTTGTATTTTGATTTAAACCTAGTATTATATACATATAAGATTGTCCATATCCTGAGTGCAATGTTATTGTTATATTAGATCATGTGTTTTGAGTTATTTTTCAAAATTGTGGGCTGAATTGTTAGGTATCAATAATTGGACCATTATTGTTAAACTTACCTTACTTTATTTTGCATTTATGCCCTAAATTATGCTCCTTGACAAAATTTATCCTTATTAAATACACATGTAATGTAATATTTGTAAAAATAAAATGAAATGTGTAGCCAATAAACTACTAAAGATTTTTTGTTTCAATTAAAATAGAGGTTTTAAGTGTAGGTGTAGGTAGGGATAGACGCTTTTCAACGAACCGATCTAATTCAAACAGATAATTTGAATAAGTTTAAAAAATTATTAATTTGAAGTTAATTCGATTTAATTATTTTAAATTTTATTTTTATTATTTTAATTAATAAAAAATGACATATTTAAATTTAATTAATATAAAAATTTTTAAAAATAAATTTTATTTTTAAATTTATAATCTATAAAATTAAAAAATAATATTTATTTATTTTTATTTAATTCAAATTAATGAATCGAATTGAATCAAAATTTATCATGTAATATATAAAATGAGAAACTTAAATATTATAATTAAATTTAGGTTCAAAATTATAAACTAAATCGATAATTATCGATTTAAATTAAATTAATTTATTTTTTTTTAATCATAGATTTAGTTTAAATTAAAACAAATAAATTTAAGATTAGTCAGTGAGGAGCATGTGAATGCCCGTACATGGATCCTCATGTTATTCCGCATTCCCATGAGACTCTTGTCTCTGCCTTGACTTAGCATTCAAGTTATATAAGTATACTGACACTTTATATCTCTTTCTTTCAATGACCCAACCGAAGATCGAACGGTCAAGATTCCATCTCTTACCCATCATCATAACCACCCAATTTCTATTTATTCCACCATGTTGCTGTGATTGTCGTACCTAAATATTTCTGCGTGCTATTATCGCATGACCCCACTGGTCTGTGGGTCCCATCTGTTACGTGGCTCAATCTCCATGCAGATAGTGTCACTGACACCACAAATATTTAATTTCGCTTAATCTTAAATTATCCGCTGAAAAGGAAGTTAGAATATCTTCCAAAACCGGGAGAGTGAAAAACAGAGTGAGCGATCGATCACAGTCGTTCCATCTAACTTTCCACGCCCAATCTCCGCCGTACGTCTCATCAACGGTGGTTGCTGCCATTTGTCTCCGCGCCGTGTGCTTTCCCGATCTCACTAATCTCTGGTGAGTTTTCCGAATTTGTGATTTTTTAAATCCTGTTGTTACTTTCCGTTTGTTTCCCGAGAAAATCGGTGAAAGATACCAGGGAAAAAAAAAAAAAACTAATCGAACCGTGAAATGATAGACATTTAACGCGGGAAAACTTCTGACTACTGCCATGCAAAATTTTAATTTCTTGCAAATTTTGTCTTCTTCAATATCTATCGTATATTCATTTGTTCCATTACTTAAAAACAGTTGTAACGGTTTTGATCCTCTATGATAGTGTTAGTGGAGAATAATTTCTGAAAGAATCGTAATTTTATGTCTCTTCGTTTGATCGAGAAGACTGATTAAAGGTGACAATTTTATCGAATGTTGTTTTGATCAACATTTCTGCTGTTAAAAATATTATTTTTCTTCTTGAATTGTTTGATGGGATATTTAATCTTTGTTAAGACTCGTCGATCATCCAGATTGTAATTAATTAGTCTTATCCTTTCTCCAACGCTTTTTTTTTTTAAAAATTATGATTATGTTTAGAAGGGACATTGATATACAAGTTGTACAAGATATCAAATTAAACAGATGAAGATTAATCATTTTTAACAATTATGTTTCATTTAGAGAGGATGAAAAAGTGTGGATAATAAAAGAAAAAAGTTAAGTGATTTTTGATAAAATTGATGTCTTAATGGAAGTCTAATAAAAATTGAGGTCAATTGATACCCATCCTAAATCAAGACAAATGACTCTCAAGGAAGGGATTTGGTGGTTTTTGGATAGTTTGCGCGAGGGATTTTTTGTTTTTCCCAATTGGTAAGACAACATGAGATGCAATGATAGTCCAATGGGCATAGTTTGTGAAATTGTTCACTGTTTGGATCACGTTGTGTGCCTGATTTTTCTTTTTTTCTCAAATTTCGGTTCAATGCTTGGTCTAACACACTCAATTCCTAGTGAACCCAAGGTCTGATTCCAAACCTGTAGTATGTTTTCCTGGAGACTTCATTAGCTTGGTTAGTTGACACCTTTTGGTGAATGAGTTGAAACAAAGGGAAGTTTGAATCATAACAGTTTAATGTATTTCCTCCTAGGTATTTGGCCCCCTTGTTTAAACAGGCCCGCTTTGCTTAAAAATATGGTGGTTGAGTTATTAGCACTTCACTTTCGCATTGACTAGAAAAAGATTGTTATTTTAAATGACTAGAAAAAGATTGTTATTTTAAATGAATGTAGATGGTAAAGTTTTGCCACTTTTTCTTCTAAGAATTGGAATTTCATAAAATAATAATTGGTTAAGAAAATTTGTTTGAATGGATTGTGTTGGTGGCCTTCTAATGTGCACATAGCAGTTCACTGAAGAAAACTTGTTGATTTAAGTTATTAAGATCCAACAAGATCATGATAGGAAATATATTTTTTGTTTACATTTATATATATATATATATATATTTTAATGTTTTGTTCATTATCTTGCAATTCTGCAATAAATTTTTTTTAGGAAGATAGTTTCCTATAAGATTAAAGCCACTTTTGAATTTAACTTCCCATCTTCTATGTCAATCAGATATTTGGAGGTTAAGAGCAGTTTGATCAACAGAAGCCCTTTCTTTTTTCCATTTTAAAAAGATTCAATGAACACTTGTTTGACACTTCTTTCTTTGTGAATTATTCTCTCCCATTGCATTTCTAACTATTCCTATATCTGTCATATAGTCAGCATTATCAGGTGGCTCATCCAATGTAGCAGTTTCACTAAGCTCTTATACTTCTTAGTGAATTCTGTTTCAATGTGAGAATCATGGAAGTAAATTGAATTCTACTGGTTTGATTATGGTTGTTTACGTCGCAAACGTTTTCCTCCATTCGTTGCCAGCCTTTGAGTTTGGCGTCTGCTTAAGAGATAAGCTCTCTGCTGCCGCCTGCTCTGCTGTTGGCTTTAAACTTTACTGCTTCTTTTCCTTTCATGTCTCCTGAACTGGATTGCGCTGTAAATACTCAGATGGCTGTTGCAGCCTTTAGAGGATGTGTTAATGGTGAGCATGGTGGGAAAAAGAGCATGGAAAGAAAACCTTCTGGAAAGAGGCGTGTGTTTGTTCAGACTGAGACAGGCTGTGTTCTGGGTGTGGAGTTAGATAGGAGTGACAATGCCCATACGGTGAAAAGGAAATTACAGCTTGCCCTCGATGTGCCAACCGAGGAGAGGTCATTGACTTATGGGGATATGGTGCTAAAGAATGATCTCAGTACTGTTAGAAATGATTCTCCACTTCTTCTCACCCGAAATTGTATGCACAAAAGTTCATCCACCCCATGTCTCTCACCTACTGGCAAGGATCTCCAGCCAAGAGATCAAAGTGGTCCAATTGAGATATTGGGATACTCTAATCACTTTTCCAGAGCAAAACAGCTGGTGAGGGAAATTGTGAAGTCAATGAAGATGGGGATCGATCCAATTCCTGTCTGTAGTGGGCTTGGAGGTGCATACTATTTCAGAAATTGCCAAGGTAAAAATGTTGCTATTGTAAAGCCAACAGATGAGGAACCTTATGCCCCAAACAACCCAAAAGGTTTTGTTGGCAAAGCTCTTGGGCAGCCAGGCTTGAAACGTTCAGTGCGGGTTGGCGAGACTGGATTCAGGGAAGTAGCAGCTTACCTTCTTGACTATGATCACTTTGCCAATGTGCCCTGCACTGCCCTTGTGAAGGTCACACACTCAGTTTTCAACATCAATAATGGGGTGAGTGGAATCAAGATTCGAGAGAGGAAGCAGGTCAGCAAGATTGCATCACTACAGCAGTTCATCCCTCACGATTTTGATGCAAGTGATCATGGGACTTCGAGCTTTCCAGTTGCTGCTGTTCATAGAATAGGGATCTTAGATATTCGGATTTTGAACACAGATAGACATGCTGGAAACCTTCTGGTTAAGAAGTTTGACGAAACTGGGAGTTTTGATCACGTTGAGCTTGTCCCTATTGATCATGGCCTTTGCCTTCCGGAAAACTTGGAGGACCCATACTTTGAGTGGATTCATTGGCCACAGGCATCAATTCCTTTCTCAGAGGATGAACTCGAATATATAAATCAGCTTGACCCATTTCGGGATTCTGAAATGCTTAGAATGGAGCTACCAATGATTCGAGAGGCATGTCTCAGGGTCTTGGTTCTTTGCACAATTTTCCTTAAGGAAGCAGCATCCTTTGGTCTATGTCTTTCTGATATAGGTGAGATGATGAGCAGGGAATTTCGAGGCAATGGGGAGGAGCCAAGTGAGCTTGAGTTGATATGCATTGAGGCAAGGAGGTTATTAGGGGAGAGAAAGATGGTCTCTAATGTTGTGAAAGCAGGAGACAACGAGGAATTTCAGTTCAAGATTGACTGTGAGGAAAAGGAATTTGATTCGACTTTGAATATGGAAGAGAAACTGGCGAAAAGTTTATCTCTTAGGTCAAAAGGTGGCAATGGCCGAAATACCCTTTTCAGGCTAGAGGAGACTGTGGAGGAGGAGGCAGAGAGTGAGGGGAACGTGTTACCTATAAAGATAGATGAATATCCTGGCCCTCTGAAGCACAGGCCTCCATCTTTTTCAAAGTTATCAATGTCCGTAAAAAACATCAGCATTGGTGAGAATAGTTGGCAACATGAGGGAACTATGCTGAAAAGTGGCTATATGGCTGGTACTTCGTCTGGAAATTGGAGTGTGAATGAGCGCCTGCCTGCAAGTGCTAGTTTTGTGAAGGTGGCTGATATGAATGAAGAGGAGTGGGTGCAGTATCTTGAGAATTTCCAGAAGCTACTGTACCCAGCTTTTACCAATTGTAAGTCGGTTATTATAGGTCAGAGGCAGAAACAGAGGCTTGGAACTTCATGCCGGTTTTGAGGAGTTGATATTGCAGATTATAGGAACTGGAACTCTAAACTTTTAAAATTCAGGGTTCTGCAAACCACAAATATATAGGTAACCTTCGAGCTATATTATAGTCGGTGAGTTTGCAGTTAATCAGTGATTTATGGTTACACTGGGATAGATGGCCACTTTCAGATGATTGTAGCTCTACGCATCAGCTGCTGGGGAATGACTTCATTTTTAATATCGTATGTGTTGCTTTCTTCTATATCTTAATTTTCTTCTTAAATAACTTTTGATTGGACTACACTACTCTGCTTTCAAAGTTCTGTTTGCATTGAATATTTATAAAAGTGAGAATGCGAGAAGAAATAAGACATGTATATAAATCTTTTCTGCTAGAAAATGCAAACAGTGGTTGCTCACTTCAGTTGTTTTTGCATCACATCTTAAATAGTTTAGTAGTTGCCCAATGCTATCATATTAAAGTAGAGACTCTGTAATGGCTGCAGCTGTAACCTTGCAGGTTCCAAATTCTGTTGTATTTTTTTAAATTTTTCTTAACATGTCCCAAGTTCTGCATTATGTTCTCATTGTCATGCACCTGGAAATAATAACTTTTGAGTTTGCTGACATTGGAGTGAGATTCTTGGATTAACGCGTCATACTATACTTCCTTAGTAACTTGAATTGAGTGTATTTAAGATTATGCAGGATCAATCCTTCTTTATCTTTAACTCCATCTCTTAATTAAATGCATCTCCTTTTTCTCCATGACTACGCAAACTGAGGTTAGTGTGTTATAAGAGAATGATATTCACTGTAGGCAACTTGTGATAGCTGATGCTTCATCCTGCTGAACAGTGACAACGTCTGCCACAGCTATGTTATCTGCACTACTTTGCAAATCCCACAGGTTATGCTTGCATGCATGCTTTTAGATTCTTGTTTTTGTTCGTAAGTAATAACACAATTGCACTAGCCAGGTTTGTCATTGTCAGCTAACAAGATATGTATCTGTTCTGATTTTCGTAGCTATAAAAGAAAGCTGTTTTACCAGTTGAGCAGCAGACTTAATGCAGGACCAGAATCATATTCATACGTCCGATCTATGATTTTATTTGTAACTTGCTATTTTCTTTTTCTTTTTTCTCAATTTTATAAAAGTAAAGTGGGGCAATATGGGCTTTTGATCTATATCATTGACATAGTATGTACAGAATTTTCTAAATTGAATTTATAGTTTCCGGGATTTTGATATTATGAGCGAAACTGGCTTGGTGGAGAGAGAGTGGTTAAAATTCCTCAACGAAAATTAGACTCAAAAACCTGAAGCAAAGGAAGACAAGAAATCTTGTGGCCATTTAACATTCTTGATGCCTCTCCTTTATTTCAGCTAACATACTGAGCTCAATCTGTTGATCTTCTATCCGGCTTACTGCTCGTGAAAAATCTCCGTCAGCAAGAGACATGTCTTCTTTAGTTACGTGTGTCTGTTTTATCTTCAATATGGCCTGTGTAACTTCCCCTATTGAAGGTCGTTTTCGCGGTGATTTGTGCAAGCATTTGTGACCAATTCTAGCCATCTCCCTCACTTCTTCAATGCTGCATGCTCCAACTAGTTGGTTATCAAGTATTTCATCCACTCCATCTGGACTCATAGCCGCCTTCAAAAGAGGAAAAATTATGGCAATCATAAAAGGTTAAGGGTGGAAAGGTTAACATAGGAAGAGGGAAAATACATACAAGATTAACATATTCCATCAAGTTTTGGTGCGGATGGATGGCCGTGATGAGCTCAAAGATGATAACACCAAAACTGTAGATATCACTCTTCATTGTAAACTTGTTCGAGGATATGTAAGCAGGGTCTATGTATCCATATGTACCTTTGAGGCCAGAGTTCCGGCTGTCAAAGACGACTTCTTTTGACAGCCCAAAATCAGCAACCTGTCATGGGGTACTCATGAAGATCAATAACGAATACAAAACTTGCTATAAACTTTCCGGATCTTGGTTAAACAGGAAAACACTTAAAACTGTATAGTTTGTTCGATCTTTAGAAAACTTTCAGTTAATCTCAAAGTAAAGGAAGAAAGCGTATGGTTTCGTGTGCTATTTTACCTTTGCTCTCATGGAGTGATCCAACAATATGTTAGCAGACTTTAAATCGCGATGTATAACAGGAGGAACTGCCTGTTTAAAGAATTATCACACTGATGGGCTTAGATTAAATGAGCAATTTATTTCACCGAGAAAATATGATATTATATCATTAAACATACCCCTTCATGAAGATACTCAACTCCATGTGACACATCAAGAGCTACTTGAAGCCTTTCGTCCCAACTCAGAACCCGTTCTTCACCTGAGTGCACACACAAACGGATGATTTTAACAAAAGTTTCAAATAATAATCAATCAAAGTGCCTTTTTTAAGTAATGAGATACAATGCATGATGATTCCAACAAATATGGGTACAAAGTTTTGAGTTGTGCATTCTACATACAAATACAACAGCAGTAAATTGTAAATCATGCCTTGTAAGAAATTTTGTTCTCACAAAATTATTTACAAACTGCAACCCTTGGATACCATAACCACCAACCAGATTGATAAAAGAAGCACAATGTTTTGACTATAACAGTTACAGACCACAAATTGCATTCAACTAGATAAAACATGCAATATTTTAATACAATGGACATAATTTAAAATGTATTGGATACCAACTCTACACACGCATGTGTGTTTCAGGGAATTATGCCAGCGTATTATGTTTGACGAGTCCCAAGCAATAAGATATCATTATTTACAGGGAGTTAGCTCAACTTTCAATGGCAACCCTTACCTGTTGAAAGTTCATGAGTTAATATAAAACGCAAATGAAAAAGTTAGTTTGGATGACAGCATTGACATAGTATTACCAAGCAGCAAAAAGTGATAGCAAACTTCTTTTTTTACGTGGAAAATGATGAATTTCATTACCTCTTTATGTAAACATGTCTGTTTCACATTAATTCGAAAATCTCCCAGAATGCACTTATCACAAGTAAAGAAATTCTAATTTAACAACAACAGTGGCCTACAAGCTTACCATATAGAAGGTTAGCCAAGCTTCCATTACTCATAAACTCGTAAATCAGCATATGCTTTCCTTTATCTACACAATATCCTATCAAATTCACAAGATTCCTGTGATGCAACCTTCCCAGCAGACATACCTACAAAAATACCAAATAATATAATGGAAAACCCAGTCTCAAACAAAAATATAAAAGAATGTCAATTAAATCAACCGACGAACAAGTTTATACAATTTGCAACATTTGCAATTTCCCCCCAATAAATAAATGTTGGTCACACCATGTTGTCAAGAGGACCATTACTTTATACTGTTCTCCGAATTCTAAACTTACAGAGGTTATCCCTAAAAGTAACTCCTTAAAGAATAAATTCAAATAATCTTTGCCAAGGTTAATAGCAATAGCTTTTAGAAGAGAAGAACTAAACATTATGTGCACAAATCATCTTTCTCTTTGTTAAGGGAAAAATAAAACTTTTTGTTCTCTATGTAAATCTTGTTAAAGCATCTCTTACCTCTGTTTGAAACTCTTTTTCTCCCTGATGTGAATTAGAAGCAAGCACCTTTACAGCTGCTACTCCTCCAGTAGGCATGGTAGCTTTATATACTGGACCAAAAGCCCCTTGTCCCAATCTAGTAGTGAAGTTTTGTGTAGCTTTTTGAATGTCCCTGAAAAGCACAGTTAAACAGAATGCATTAGAATAAGCTTTTAATACTTTCCATGCTACATCATTAAAGATTATCAAGCTCGTCCATAATTTAGAAATCTACTTACTTGTAAGCATATCTAGGTATGCCTGAAGCAGAAGCAAACCGATCTTTACTGTGACTACTCCACCAAGAAACCTGAGAAATTTTCTGAGGGTATCCTGATTCCTTAACAGCTATGGAATTTGAAAGAGATGCACTGTAATCAATGCTTGTACCCAAGCCATTTACACGTATGGGATGTGTAGCAACACTCCGTTCATTAGTGCCTCGCAGAAGATGAGCACGCCTCTTGTACCACCTAAGGCCGAAAAATACAAGTGTAGCTATCAAGATACCAAGGGCCAAGCCAACACAGATGCCAATGACAACAAAATCACTTTTATGAACCATTCTTTGGTCTCTTTTGAAATTCAGGCAATGAAAACATCTTGCAGGCAGAAAGTGCTGCAAGATCCTTGTCCAAAGATGAAGTGAACTTTACCTAAACTTAGAAAACCTTTTCCTGGAAGAATTACAGAACAGAACAAGTCAAAGTATGAAGTCTTTATAGTTCATACTATTGTGAAAAACATATTTATATTCTAGTTTAACATGCATATATATATATATACACACACACACACACACACACACACCTAACATACTGTTACCACGAACATCTGAGAATGGGATAGCAGGAGATAGCTTAATTATAGTAGGTCGCACAAACCCTTTGACACCATTACAGCCCGCCCGATACTTTCATTTTTTGTTTGTTTCATCATCCCAAGGAAAAAAGAACAAAAAAGCACCAGTGTCAGGCTTTCATTGTCCAGAAGACAGCTGGGTTTACAAAATTTACAGAAACAAGCTTTCAGAGTGTCGTTATTTTGGGCAAACATATGGCCAATGGGAAAATGAAATCCAAGTAGGAGACTCCTCTTCTTTGCTCATAATGCTACAATTCTTCGTATGCAGAAGGTTCTACCGATCATACAAATCTTCAGTTGTAAAGGATATAAATTATTCAACATTCATATCAGATCAATTATCCAGATTTACACTAGCACAAAGCTCCATGTTACAGACTTATAAAATCAAAACCACAACAATGGCAACAATGACAACCAGAAGGATCAAACTACTTGCATAAAACTCCAACAAAATACCCCCAAAGAGCCAAACCCAATATCGAAAATCAATAAAAGAACAGAATTGAAGCCAAAAACCATCTAAAAAACCAACAAAATCCATGAATCATAACAAGTAATCACATACCTTATCAGCTGACAAATCCCAAAAGAAAAAACGGATAATTATCAGTCAACTGTGCGCCATTCCAGAAGCTCCTTTGACTGGAAACCTTTAATTCGCAGTGACCCAGTTCAGGAAAGGAACTTTAAAAACTGTACATAGATTAAAAAGAAGGAAAAAGAAAAAAAAAAGAAAAGAATTGAAAGAAAGAGTCTTAGTTGGAGGCTCAGGTAAATGCAAATAAAGAAACACTGTTGTTGCGTTGGAATTAATGGAGAAGGAAAGGAATAATTGTTTAGGTAATACTGAAAAGTGTGCAGCCGGTAAACTTCGTCCTAACGGGCTGCTACATACAAAAGGAAAGGAAATGGTGATGGGTTCAGTGACAGTATACTTAGACGAATCCGCCATTTTAATCTCTTGTTTTTACCACCAGTTGTTCTGTTCTTACTTTATCTATTTATTAAAAATAAATAAAAAAAAGACAATTTAAGGTATATTTATTTGTGTTTATTATCTTAAATATGAACACAGCGCTATATTATTGTTTAATACAGTTAAGTTTGGTCAATTAAATATCATTTATATATACATATACAGAAGAAGAATGATGCAATGGACTACAAAACTTAGTATTATGATTAATAATATTCTCGTGCTAACCCATATTTTAATAAAAATTATTAATTTATGGAGTATTAATTTATAAAAATTTTATATATATATATATGCACTGTTTATATTAAAAAAAATGTAACAAAGGTTATTTCATGGATAAGAAGGAGTTGACTTGGAAGCAAAATAGTGATAGATGTTTGTCCAAATTATATATTAAAAGGCCATATTATAAGAAAGAAAATTCAACCAACTCAACTCTCTATATAATCTTTAAAAAAAAAAAAAAAAAGTAGAGGATTTGGTAGGTCACTAGTAAATTAGGGAGCTAAGTGGCCGGTCACTCCCTTTCAATAATTTTGTAGAATCTCAACTGAAACAAAACAAGAAAGTAAGAATATATGAGATAAAAGATATGATTAGTTTATTTGTTTTTCAAAATTACTTCTTGTCTTAATAAGTTGTTAGTTTGAAATTTAAGTATAAATATTTTAACTTAAAATATATATATATATATATATATATATTTGGAGGAAAAGAGTTTGATATGCCAATAAATGATAATTTATTGTGGAAGTTAATACTGGACGTGGTTCAATTTGATTTGAGTCAATTTTTAAACCGGACTAAAGTTTTTGGATTTGATTTTTTTCCAACCGAACTAAATTGATAATAAAGAACAAACCGAACCAACAAATATTAGTTTGATTTGGTCAATTTCATCAGGTTGAATTAAAAAAGAATAGATTAAGTCAATTTGATCGGTTTGGTTCGATTTGAATTGAACTAAATCGAATTTTTTTTAATTTTTTAAAAATTGAAATCAAATCAATACATTTTCAAACCGATCCAAATCAAATCAAACCATTGATTTGATTTAGTTTGGATCGGTTCGATTTGATTTTGTACACCTAACTGAAAGTTGCAAAGAAGTTGCATGGAGTTGAGTATATTGATGATATTCCTTTTAAAGGTTGATGCTATTTCTCTGAAGCTTTGCATTTATTTAATGAGCAAGAAAACAAAAAAAAGGCGATAATTGTTAAATCACTGTAACAACTTAAATTTGGAGATGTTTCTAGTGACAGAATCCATCATCACCTTAAGCCTCTCTCCCTGTCTAAATGTATATACAATTCTTATAACCCATAACAAAATTTGACACAATGCATAAATTGCATAAGGGCAATATGTCCAATCATAAAATAAATGTAATCCATCAATATTCTACAATATCTGATACAGTGTAATACATACTGCAGTTTAAACACGACTTCAAAATATATCACTGACTGTATTATACATGATTCTTTGTATATAATGGACCCAAATGCCTTAGTAACCACAGTATACAATCTCCCTTCTGTCCATGTCTCCAAGGGAATGGAATGACTTAGCAAGGATCGGATCTGTAAAATTGAACAGTGAGGCGGGTGAGTCCTGGAGGATCTAGTAAATAGAAAGAAAATTTTCAATATAATCATTATATTCATATACTTTAAGGAGTCAAAACTGAATATACTCATTTATCTGTCCATTAAGAACTGAACATACTCATTTATCTGTCCACTACTTATACATATCGTAGCATAATCGTATACAAATATATATGCACATACATCCTTATTGGTCTATGTCTAGGGTTACGAACTTGACCGAACAGAGAAACAATCCATATCTAGAGTTACGCACTTGATCGGGTAGACGGATCATATCTGAATCCATAGATTAATTCTGTGGCACACGCATATGTATGTAGTCATATATATATATGTATATATATATATATATATATAGAGAGAGAGAGAGAGAGAGAGAGAGAGAGAATTCATATCTACATCATATTCGGCCTTCTTCTAGCCATGATCTTATATAAATTATCAACACTTTCACAAATAACTAACATCTCTACACATTATTTTCATATACATAACTATAATCATGAGCATAATTATAAACATCACATAAAACAAATAAGAAGTATAAATATTTCACTCCTTGGTTAATGCTTTACTAATCCGAGTCATAGTGTCGTTAACAATTAATCTTATCGACAATTTACAAATACATATCCTTTCGTTAAAACTTATAATGTCATATACTTATCTCATGAATGAATAAATATGCTATAAATGATGAACCTCAACAGGGATTCAAAATGTTTATAATTTCCTACGAGTTTGACAAAACTCAAATTGAAGGTACTTAGATTGAAGAATTACAAATTCAATTCCTACTTTTTTAGGTAATGCCTCACTGAAACATTGCATGACTTTAAATTTCCACTGTAATCAATTAG
>JAXCLQ010000015.1:2359290-2377895 GCA_035584115.1 Cedrela odorata
ATGATCATGATCATAACATTCTATGCATATGCAGAGATTATACAATTTAGGAGTCAGGAAGATAGTGATGTTCGAGATCGGTCTGATAGGTTGCATCCCATTGATTACGAGGAAATATGAACACAAATTAGGACAATGTGTTGAAGACAAGAACCAGCTTGTGTCTGTTTACAACAATATGCTTCCTGCAATGTTACAAAACTTGACTTCGGCTCTCAGAGGCTCAAGCTTCGTTAATGGTCATGCTCATTGGCTAGGCTAAACTCCAAAAGAAAAAAATGGTGTGAAGAACACACAAAAGCTTTCTTTAATTTGGATATTAATACTGATAATACGATACATATTTTCGGTGTTTTCATTCTCAATAAACTATATCCAAGGCAAGAAATTAAAATAGTAACTTATTTTTTTCTCATTAATTCTTCATGAAAACACTTTTGCAGGTTTAGTGGATACAAGCAATCCATGTTGCACTGCGTGGTTCAATGGGATATCAGGGTGCATTCCATATCTAAAGCCATGCAGTAACGCAGATAAACACTATTTTTGGGATGGTTATCATCTTACAGAAGCTGTGTATTCAACAATAGCATCCCATTGTATCAACAATGATTCAATTTGCATTCCTTTCAATTGTAAAAATGAGAAGAAACATTGCGATAAATAACTATAAATAATCAGTATGTTCATCAGTTTCATCCATATACATATAATCTTATTGTTGTTGTATGTTGTTATCATTTATCGATTATATTAAGCAACAAAGTTAACAGTTGATAACTTTTCAAGAATAAAACAAGGACAAAGAAAACAAAAAGTGGATTCATATTCCTCTGTTACAAAATGACTAAAATTTGAAAATGAATAATTGATATGAGAGTGTAATTTAAGATTCATTTAAGGAACACTTCATGTACAAACTTATGTATTTCTTCTAATCCTAAAGTTTCTTTGTTACTAAAACAAAACAATATTTGCTTTTTCCTATGCATGCCTTGTTGGCTTCACAAACTAATTAAGAAAAGCAAAGCAAAACGAAACGAAAAAAGAAGTACTTATCCTATATAGGTTGGCTTCACTTCCTGTTAGTGCAAAACTGTGAGCCTGCTGTCTAGCTAAAACATATATAAAAAAAAAACTAAATGGCTAACTAAATTATTTAGTGCCGAGGCTGATGATTGTTGATTGGAGGCTTGCGGCGAGGCTTAGACATTCCTTTGTAATCCTTCTGCATCAGGTTCTCGATCTCTTTAGTAGCAAAAAGAAGCCTTTGTGTTTCATCTCTCTGGTTAGAATCAAGAGGATTTTGGCCAGCGACTTCATTGTCAGACATTGAAGAGCTTTCCAAGCTGGTTATAGTTTTCACTGTCTGGGAATCTTGAGCTTTCATTTGCTTGGAGTTCGAGAGAGTCACAGCTGGCTGCTTACTCCTAGGTATTCCCAAGCCTGCAGGTTTCAATGGTTTGCGGTCCAACCTGTTGATATTCTTCTGTTTGTTTCAACATAAAGTAGTGTGAAATATGTTAGACACTAAATAATAAGAGGCAGCTAAGTTAGTCAAACACGGTAACCTTTCATTGTGAATTGTGTTCATTTCTTGCAACCAAAAAGATTCCTTAAAGGGTTTTTCTTGGTCATATTTCAAAAACATTAATTCTTGGTAAAATCACCCTTTTACAAAAGTCAGTTCATAAAAGTTTGTGTTCATATGTTGTATGTGCGAGTGCAAGAGAAAAGTAGATAATCACCTGAGCATCATCTCGGTGGTGATCAAATTTTTCAGGAGACTTCTTTGAAGCTTCACTACTGCTCTCTCCTGCAATAAAAGGAACAAATATCTATGATGAACTATTATTTAACTTCTTCTACCACAACCCACAAACATATATTCGAAATTTTGCTGCAACATAATCTCACCAGTAGCTGATATTCGAGCACAGGAAAATCCATTTTATACACAGTAAAAAAGTTTCTGGCAAATGCAATAATATGACACATATAATCCTAGCTTGCTAAAACATTTACTAAGGCTACTAAGCTAGCTATTAAAGGCGGACAAAAGGGATAATCCCAAAAGGGTTTCACTGATTTTCATTCAGTTATGTTTAGGAGGGTGGCGTTTAGCCCATGATAATCAGAATTGAAAGCTACAAAAGCAGCAGCTGTATTATTCAAATTATGATCACTACTGCTACTTTTATCATTAAATTTCCTTTTTACCCATAAATTCAAACTCAAATTTTCCATCAGAACGACTTGCACCTGAAATCTTCCAAGTCTCTAATTTATCCATCCCTTTTGGCTCCTTTTGATCATACTCTTTCCAAAGCATATGTGCAGCCATTTTCCTTCCTGGAAGCCATAGTTTCCTCATGCTGATACCAGAAACACCATGATCATCAGCAAGTTCCTGCATCTGTTTCTGTTTTTAGTTAATCAAAATTCTCTAATTCAAATGAAAAATAGAAAAATGATCGATGTCATACGCGATCAACAATCAAAATTAATACAAAAAACTTAGCCTACCTTTCGAGCAGAAACATCATGTACTTCTCGATCACTTGCCGAATCTAACAAAAGGGTAAAATAATTAATTAAGATTACAAACTCAACCTGAACAAAATCAATGGAGAAGGAAGCATTTTTCTACCTTGAGCAAGTGCAGAAGGAAAGTCCCTTACTCCATGCATAACAAAGAGAAACCCTAATACTATGCTTAATAGCCTTATGTTCACCATTTTTGTTGCTATTCTTCTGTAATTTTTTGTTTTCGAATGTGTGTTTGTTGCTTTTCAACTTAATCAAGAGAGGAACCTTGAAAACCTAGTGTGAGCTTTATAGAGAAAGCTTCAAACCAAGTCAAAGCTAGGGTTCCGACACCTACCTATATATAAAATATTACTTCTGGGCACAGGCAGAGCGCAGAACTATATCAGCAATATAAAACTGAAACATAGAACTAAAATAATTAATTAGTTGTATTAAATATAAAAAAACAGAAATCAGTGTTCTGTTTCCATTTGAATTTGGTTTCATCAAGGGTTGAACAGGACCATTTGGCCTGTCCTCGAGGTGTACAATATCTGTTTGAAAAGAAAGCTTATGTGTTTTGCCATGCATGCAATTGTCTACACATGTAAATACAGAATCTCTGTGGAAAATTACTCCAAGTTTATTATATTTAATGAACAATCTAGGGCTTGTCAATCAATATAATGAATTCTAAATGAGCAGTTTTCTTATTTTCTAATGCAATATTAATTTTATCTACGAGCTCCAGCTGGTTAGTCAGATATGCTATGGATTGGCATGTCTCTACTCTATTTCATAGCTTCATAGTATTTAATAAAAAAGTAATTAATAAGGTTTAGATTTCGTGAAAATCATGCTTTGAAGCTTAATTGAGTTATTTAATATTGGATTAAGCTTGTATTTTTAATTATATTTAGACTAATAAAATGAGTTTATTGGTTGGAAAGATATTTAGATAATAGGGTCAAACTTTACAAAGGTCTCAGTCAGAGATTCGGTCTAAGTGTTAAGTGTAAATTAATGAATAATTAAATACAAGAATGTTATAAAATTAACAATTGGATTCGTTTTCCCTTGGATACCCTATTAGGGTTTAGGCAAATATTTTCTTTCCCTCTTATTCCCAAACCCAAAAGGCAAAAAATTAAAAATTAAATAATAAGTTAGGTCTTGGAATCTTTCTAGTGATCAAGAATAGTATGAATTGCTACATGGGTTTCACAATTTTCATTTCGGGCATGAAATTGGATTCTATATTAATAACTTAAATAATTATTTTAATTTTTATTTAAATATGTATTTTTAAAAAATCGAGATATAAATTTTGTATCTTTATTAGTGAAATGGATATTATTATTCTATTATCAATCATCGAACTCACAAAAATGTTTAGGAAAAGTCGAAGAAATTTCCCTATTCATGATAATCACTATTAGTTAATTAAGAGGTTAATCTATAGAACATGATATAAAGTATTCTAATTAAAAACATAAATTATTTCAAGTAAAAAGAGTGAGAATATCCTTGTAATTAATGAAAGGTTGAGGGAGGTGGTGGTGAATCACAAAACATAGTTCCCAAAGAGAGAGCATAAGCATAAAATTAAGAGTATGTGAAACATGGCAAGTGATTATGCATAGAATTTCTAAATTAAAAGTAGTTTAGTGTTAGGATTTTAAAACACGAGGGCGTGTCCTCCAACTTGATCCTTGTGGTTTTCTCTTGGGAATAGTGTTATGTGCTACTAAGTCGGTTCTAAGTAATAATGTTTATACAATAATTCACTAAAAATAAAAATTAAACTCTTTGTACATAAAGTTACATACTCAATTTGCGTTGAGATTGATAAAGAGTTATCGGTTTAAAATGCAATGGCACACGAGAATTTCAGTGTTTTTAATCTCAAAGCACTCAATTCACAATATTTGCTCTCACTTCAATGCTGCATGCTCTTGCATTCGTTCCTATAAAAAGATTAGTGTAAGCAAGTCACTTGTTGCAATGTTGTGCTCTTACTCTCACTTCAATGTTGTTTTTGCATTCCGTTAATCCTTCTTTAATTCTTATATTTAATACAAAAACTAATTAGGAAGACAACTTCATGATTTTCCTTTTTTTGTCTTTTATAGTGCCATAAATGAGATTTGAACACATGGAGAGCAAGTATGACTCCTACAAAGGAAATGCCTCAAGCTAATAAACTGTGTGGAGATATTTATTTATAGACAGAAGATACATGGTAGCTGTACAATTACAAATTTGAAAACAAATATACAAGAAAAATAAACTGCTACAATAGTGGAGAATCACTGATATCTTGATTATATTCAGAGGAATCAAATTGTCCTCTAATATCCCCCCTCAAAGTTGGCGTGGTAGATAGAGATAAAACGCAAAACTTGCCACGATCTAATAAAAACTGTAATTTGGCCACCGCTTTTGTGAAAACATCAGTTAGTTGTAGGTGTGAGGGAACAAAGCAGAGACTAATAACCCTTCAAGCAACTAGTTCCCAAATAAAGTGATAGTCAATATTAATATGTTTGGAGTGAGATTTCGTAACCAGGTTGGAAGCAATGAATATGGCACTATTGTTGTCGCATAAGAGTCTAGGAGGAGAGGGGAGGGTGATTTGGAGTTCTCGAAGAAGTTAAAGTGTCCATGAAAGTTCTACAGCAACAGAGGCAAGAGCACGGTGCTCGGCCTCAGCACTAGAGCGTGCAATGGTAGTTTGCTTTTTAGAGCACCATATAATTAAGTTGCGGCCAAGATAAACAACAAATTTAGTTGTTGAACGCCGAGTGACTGGACAGCCGGCCCAATCGGCATCAGAATAACCGAGCAAAGTCTGAGAAGAATCCTGTGAGAGTTGTAAGCCATAATGATAGGTTGTAAGCCATAATGATATGTTCCTTTGACATAGCGTAAAATACGCTTCAAGGCTCTAAAATGATCAACAGTGGGAGCATGCATATATTAACATATAGAGTTAACACTGTAGGATAAATTCGGCCTCGTAAGAGTCAAATATTGTAAAGCGCCAACTAGAGAATGAAACTATGTATCATCTGAATAGGAAGTACTAGAATCGGTTAGATAAGATCCCACCAAAAAAGGAGTTGAGATAGGCTTGTAATCGACCATTTCTGCTCGAGTCAACAAATCAAGTGCATATTTAGTTTAGCTGAGAAAAAGACCCTTGTCATTTCTAACAGCTTCAATCCCTAAAAAATAGTGTAGATCATCGAGATCCTTCATGGAAAATTCTTTAGCTAACTGATTAATGAGAGAATGCAGCATAGAAAAATTGCTTCCTGTTATTACCATATTATAGACATATAGGAGAAGATAAATAACACCATGAGGACTATGATAGACAAAGAGAGATGAATCAGCACGACTAGCAATAAACCCAATACCAAGTAAAAATTGGCTAAAACGCTAAAACCATACTCGAGAAGCTTATATAAGACCATAAAAAGCATGTTATAAGCGACAAACATAAGTTGGGAATTATGGATCAATGTAGCCTCGGGGTTACTCTATATAGACCTTCTCGAGAAGAAACCCGTGAAGGAAGGCATTTTTTACGTTAAGTTGATGTAAAGGCCAATTATTCATAGTAACAAGGGACAAAATAATGCGAACAGAAATAGGTCGAACGAGATTAAAAGTTTCTTCAAAATCAATGCCATGCTTTTGAGAAATTGCGCCACTAGACGAGCTTTGTGACGCTCAATGGATCCGTCGGCATGAAGCTTAGCCTTAAAAATCTATTAACAACCTATAACATTATGATTAGCTGGACGAGGTACTAATCGCTATGTGTTATTGTGCTTGAGAGCGGCAATTTCATCATCTATTGCCAAGAGCCCTGCTGGATACTTAACAGCTGACCTAAAACCACAAGGCTCTTTAACGGCAAGATGTACCTAAAACCACAGAGAAGCAGTGAAAGCACATAACGAATGAATAATGTAAGACTTAACAATACCATCCCGAGCACGGGTGATCATAGGGTGAATAGAGGTAGACAGTTAGACAGCAGAAGAAAAGTTAGGTGGAGGGACATCCAAGGCTAGTTCAGACGAAGAAGGCTGAGAAAGTGTGAATGGGAGGCATGAGAATAAGACTTGAGTCAAAACAAGGAACACAAGGAGTGAAGGCCGAACTAGAAGCAAGAGTCACACCTATGAGAAGAGAACTGTCACTGGTGTCAATAAAAGTTACATAATCAGTACCAATCGAAGAAGGAATAGTAGAGGTAGCATAAGGAAAATAATCCTCAAAAAACTTAACATGGCGAGACACATAGACCCGATTAGTTTTCTTATCCAAGTAATGAAAACCCTTATGAAGAGGACTATAGCCAATAAAGACACAAGGAATAAAGCGAGGTGATAATTTATTAGGCATATAATCACGTAGAAAGGGAAAACAAAGACAACCAAATATATGAAGTAAAGAATAAGAAGAAATTTTACTATATATAATTTCATGAGGAGTCTTGCCATCAAAAACGGGTGTTGGGAGTCGGTTGATGAGATAGCATGCCGTGGAGAAGGACTCAACCCAAAGATGAAGAGGTACATGCGAATGTAACATTATAGTGAGACCGGTTTCGACGATGTGGTGATGTTTTCTCTCTGTAATACCATTCTCATTAAGAGTGCAAGGACAAGCTATGCATTGCACAATACCACACTTACGAAGAAAATAAGTAAAACGTTGGTTGGTGAATTCCATTCCCCTATCACATTGAAAAGATTTAATTTTACGATCAAATTGATTAATGACATATTGGTGAAATTGAACAAAAATGTTTAAAAAATCTTACTTAAGCTTTAAAAGGAAGAACCAATTAAAGCGAGAGAAATCATCAATCAAGACACAATAGTATCTATAAACGGATGTAAAGGGAATTGGTGAAAAACCCCATAAATTGCAATGAATCCGTTCAAATAAAAAAGAGCAATGTTGGTTAAAATTTGCAAAAGGCAAGTGATGACTTTTTCCTAATTGACAACCAAAACACGGTTTTGAATCAAAATTGCCTTTATCAGAAAAAATGATTACACTATGCTTATTCAAAGAGGAAACAATGAGAAAAGAAGAGTGTCTTAATCGTGCATACCAAATGACAGCAGGTGCACAAGAATTACATAGGGAAAGACTTGACAATAAACTTACATGGCCATGATTAAGAATATAGAGCCTTTTCTCATAGCGTCCTACTCCCACCACCGTTCTTGTTGCTAGATCCTGTATGGTAAAACCAGAAGAAAAAAATGTCACTAACAATTATTCTCACGAGTTAACTTACTAATGGACAATAGATTTTTAGTAATGTGAGGAACAAGAAAAACATCAGACATTTTTAAAGGATTAGAAGCAACAAGAGATGAGATAGAACCAATGTGAAAAATAGGCAAAGATTGACCGTTACCCACAAAGACTCGTTGATTACTAATGTAAGAGATAGATTTATCAAGCGTAGCAACATCATTAATCATGTGAGAAGTTGCTCCCGTGTCAATGTACCACTCAGTATCTTGAGAATTATCAAGGGAGGTAGCAGCAAATGCTTTAATCAAACCTTCAGCCTTAGCTTTCTTCAATACTTTGCCAAGTTGATGACATTTTTTTTCCTTAATTGTTTGCCAAGTTTATGACATTTTTTGACAGTATGCCATTCTTTACCATACCATTAGCAAGTGATTGTAGAGGTCTTAGCAGAATGGCCTGATGCTGGTAAGGGAGAGGCTAGTTTGAAACGACTAGAAGAGGAACCACGTTGGACAACCATAGCCGACTGAGAAGAAGAATCCCCCGGGATTGATCGAGAAAAAAGCTTATAGCTGAGAGCTTTTGGAACCAGATTGACAAAAGAGGGCAGCAGCAACTGTGACAACATGGAGGTTGAAAAAATTTTAAAATCAGAACCAAGGCCATGTAGAAACCAATGTACCTTATCTGTGTCATCAATTGGTTTGCCAATACCACTAAGTTGATCACATAATGATCGGAAAGAGCGTGCATATTCAGCAACACTATAAGAGCCACGCTGCATTAGCTGGAGTTCATCTTTTAATTGGAGTTCTTTGGTCTTTGAACTATGAGAAAATGAAACTTCAAAAGCCAGCCAAGCATCACGAGCTGTAGTGCAATTAACGACTTCAACCATACATTCCTCAGTGAGAGAGGCATACAGAAGGCTGAGTAAAATGCAATCCTGCGTGTGCCATGTCTTATAGGCAGGATTAAAAACAAAATCATTTCTAGAATGGACTTGAGCAGCAGGTGGAGACAAAGACGCATCCAAATGGCCCATAAGATCCTAACTTTCAAGCAGGGGAACAAACTGATGGTGCCACAAGAGATAATTTGTGGGACTGAGTTTGATGGTCACCATGTGAACCATTGTGTTGAGTGGAAGTAGAGAAATGTTGGATTCGGCCATGGGAAAAAAAAAAACCAGCAAAGGGTTGACTTATTGGCTCTGATACCGTGTAAAGGAAATGCCTCAAGCCAATAAACTGTAAGGAGATATTTATTTATAGATAGAAGATATATGGTAGCTATACAATTACAAATATGAAAACAAATATACAAGAAAAACAAACTACTACAATTGTGGAGAATCACTGATATCTTGTTCATAATCAGAAGAATCAGATGGTCCTCTAATAGCTCTATTTACCAAAGTATTAATCTACAATTAATTAAGAAGATGATAATGATTATAATCTTTGTGGGTTTAGGATTTGTATCAATCTTGTAGGGATTTGGAGCTTTTGATATTTGGGGATTCCAAGTTTCATGTGAAATGTATTGCCATTTTTGCACTTTGGTGTTCCATTTTCAAAAAAATGATAAATTGTTCTCTCTTTAATAAGGATTATTTATTCGATTAATTCCATTATAAAATTTATTCAAGTGATAATAACTATAAGCATATTTAAACGTGCATGCATTCATATATCATTACTAGATTTCAAGATGAATGACATAAATGATTTATGAATGCTTATGTATTGATTTCCAAATACATAAGATATAGTTTTTTGAATCTATTCCAAATCATCGTACAACAAAGTTAAATTAATTATGAACTAAAAAAATATATAATTTTAATATTATCTTTATTTAAATTAACTCAAAAAATAAATAAATCATAACATTGTTATGTTTTGTGTGTTTTTTATTTAAACTTTTAAGTAAATATAAGGAGAGTTTGGTTAGACGATAAGTTATAAAATAATTTTTTAATATATTTATTAAATTAAATTATATAATAATAATTTTATTTAAAAATAATATAATATTGTTCTTGGCAGATTGAATCGAATTTTAAAAAACAAAATAGATTAGATCAAATCATATTTGACGAATTGGGTTGAATTCTGAACACCCGAGTATCCTAAAATTCACTCAATGTTTCTGTATAAGCTGTGACTAAGCCAAGCCCAACTGCCAATTTTTCAGCAGAAGGGTAGCTATCCATGCATCATAAATAGCCCCAAGTCCCTGCCATAAGCTCTGCAATTTCTAGTGCAATTACCGGGTTGTTGAATCTTACAAGTAACATGCAATGAAACCCATAATTGTAAGGGGGAAACAGTGCAATTTTTAGGAAAGTAGTAAATTCAGATTAAAAACAGACAGTAACAGTTAACAACCCAGTTCCTATCTTGTAGAGAGGTGTAATCATGAAACCTATAATAGTATGAACACTTTTGCTCGCTCAGCCATGTCTTCAATATAACAAATAACAAACAGAGAATTTCTTTTCACTCAACAGAGAAAACAAAGTTATGGAGAAAACATTATTTCTTTCCATTGTGATGATACTGCAGCTTTTTGTGAATGCTCATCATGGACAAGCAAGTAGTACTACTCCTCTAACACCAGCCATGTTCATCTTTGGTGATTCTTTGATTGACAGTGGAAACAACAACTACATACCATCAATTGCACGTGCAAACTATTTCCCATATGGGATTGATTTCGGCTATCCTACCGGCCGCTTCTGCAACGGCCTTACTGCTGTTGATTATGCAGGTACTTTCAAGATAGATAGATATATATATCCTTTCATCTTGAAAGGAGGTCAGTCATATGTTTCCTTACCTCACTTGTTTATAATCTGTAGCTCACTACCTTGGCTTGCCATTGATTCCACCATATCTATCTCTACTATCAAAAGGAAGAAATGTCTTGAATGGACTCAACTATGCATCTGCTGCAGCTGGGATTCTTGAGGAGACTGGCCAGCATTATGTAAGTTCCATGTTTTCACTTCATTGCAAAGGAAAAACTAACAGCTTCAAGATGTCAGATGATTGAACTATTTCATATTCCCTCTATTGAAAGAAAGAACAAGAAACAAGATCACATCCTTCAAATACTGCAGAGAGCAAAGTAGGTATAGCTATAACATGTAAAGCAAGAAAATTAAGTGCAGAAAAAGACTATGTTTGTGACTCACACGCCTTCTTATTTGGTTTCTGTATGCCTCTTAAAATTAACTCACGCCCTCCATTCAGTAAATCACTGATTTCAATATCTGGAAGGTACAATATTAAAAAATTTGCTAAGGTATTACTTCTTTCAGGGAGCAAGGATAACATTAAATGGACAGGTATCGCTATTTGAGAGCACCATCAATTTGCATCTACAACCACTTTTCCAAAATCCTAACAAGCTGACCCAGTTCATAGCCAGGTCTGTATTCCTTATCAATATAGGCAGCAATGACTATATCAACAATTATCTCCAGCCGAGCAGGTATGAAAGCAGCCGAATCTATAGTGGTGAAGGTTTTGCAGATCTCCTAATCAATAAGCTCTTCGAGCAATTATCGGTATGTCATCACCATTAACTTGAGTGCTCGAAGAGCTTATAACATATTTTCTCATATACAAGTCCGTGTTATATTAGGAAATGATTCAAACACATGAACTCGGGAAAGGATTTAAATGTACATGAACATCTACCTGGAAAGTGACTTCAGCTCCACCAAATTCCATACATTTTCTCAAGGTAACAAATAACGACCAATATCAGGAAGTTAGATGTTACCAAACCCCAAAAGAAGGATATTGATGGAATACAGACAAAACCATACCTGAATATCATCAGAAGTAGCTTACACATATCATAATCTAGATTGAGTGTCTTGAAAGTGATGCCAGAACTGACGGACTAAGTGATTGGTATTCTGGCTCCACAGGATTAAATTCTCCCAACAACTCACTAGTCATATTAGCAAAACCTGTACAAAGAAGAAAGAGGAAAGGGGGAAAGATAATTGTATAGACCCACCGTTTATTACAATGAACATATTGGTAGTTCATGCAATGATATACACCTGCAAGAATTTCTCTATTACTTTGTTCTTTTCATTTTCTAGGTTAATTGTACACAATATACAATGGGGACACACCCAAAACTAATGCATGCTAAGAATTTACAAGCTGCTAAACAAAGTCCATTTCTAACCAAAAAATGCAACTGTTCAAGAAGAAACTGGAACGCTAGCCTAAATTATAGTAATAATAACACCACTACCAATAATAACCAGTCTTTTCTTGTATTTCAGAAATTGTACAGGTTGGGAGCGCGAAAAATGTTGTTAGTTGGACTTGGACCACTAGGGTGCATACCCAGTCAACTATCTACGGCAAGCGGCAACAACAGCTGCGTTGAGCAGGTCAACAACTTGGTTACCATGTTCAACAGCCGCCTCATTCAGCTCACCAACACTGTTAATGCCAGCCTCCCAGGCTTGTTCTTTGTTTATCAGAACACCTACGATCTCTTCTACAGCATGGTCAATGATCCTTCTAGCTATGGTAACCACCCAATTCTCCATAGAATAGCGCTTACTATGAGTGAAAGAAACTGTTTTAGTTGAAATAGTGGGGCATTGGTTACAAACCAGAACAGTTTTTGGCATATGACAACATTTCCTATTTAAAAATTAATACATAAATCTTTCAATCTAAACACCTAATCTATCCCTTTAAATTTCCAAAAAAAAAAAAAAATGTTCTTTCTAAATTATGCCACGACACCAATTTCAGGGTTTCTTGTTGCAAACAGAGCTTGCTGTGGAAATGGGAGGTATGGAGAGGACATTACCTGCCTTCCCCTGCAGCAACCATGTGCTATCAGAAATCAACACATCTTCTGGGATTCTTTCCATCCAACCCAAGCTGTCAATGCAATTATTGCTGAGAGCTGCAACCGCAAGTTTGCAAGCACATGCTACCCAATAAGCATAGACCGCCTGGCGCGACTATAAAGGAAAGAAAAATCCACCATGAGACAAGCCTCCACTTCTATTAGTACTCTGTTTTTCATCTGGATGATGCCATTGAACAGTACACTTTATGGCATTACCATACTATCTAACAAAAGCTTCAAAAAACCAAATTTGTAGAACATCTTCATTCTTCCTTACATAAGATAATTGTTGTTAGTCTAACTATGAAGTATATGGCCTGATCAAAAGAAGACATCATAATTTTTTAGAATAAAGAGACCACGACATAACTAGCCTCATCATAAAACAATGCAACAAAGCTAGTTGAGAAACTAAAGCAACCAAAAATATTATAGACTAATTCCCTGCAAAATAAAAAAAAATCACTTCTAAGAGAACTAGGATAGAAGATCAAGTCAAATCACTTTTCCCATGATGCACCCTATCCTACAATAGAGACTCTTGGTGCTGCTTTGAATATAAAGAAAATTCTCCCTACCCAATGACCTGAGGAAGAATGACAGTTAACATTGCAGTTCATCAAAGAAAAATATTATGCAGGTCAACATAGAAGCCTTCTTCTTATCCATCAAAGAGTAGATATCCATACATGACATGTTAAAGACTCTAGAAAAAGATTGATTGAGAGACCCTCTATTTGGCTAACTAATCAGGAGATTACAGATGGGAGCTCATGAAGAGAATAATAAAAACCATACGTTTTCATCCGAATACTGAATATAATTATAATGTAGTCACAAATCAATAGAAGAAATACATTTGAGTACTCCTTGAACCATTATAAAAATTTCAAGTAAATTTCTAACCGTATTTGCTTGAGATGCAATGATCATACAAATTCAACCATGCCGTCCTTGACAAAGAATTTGAAAGGATTCCTTGCACATCTCTTGCCAACTAATCCGAATTTAAAAAGAATAATAATAAAAAAGGTACAAAGAGTTCTAAACTTAAACAAAAGAGAATGGTTCACAGAAAAGAATAAATGCAGAAAGCCGATGTAAAACTGAAAACTAGAACAGTTTACCGTATCCAAAATCTTAGAGATAATTTTACTCCAAACACCATTGGAGCCAAGATTTCTTAAGGAAGAAAATCTGAAAAAAAAATCCTCAAAACAGTAGCTTTAGCAAGTTACTGGAAAACACTGATATTTTTGTTGTAAAACTATGATTTTATTCACAGCATCCTATCCTCTTTTATAGTACTAGATTACAATTGTTTTTAATGCTTTCTAGGATGCCTCTACAATTCTTAGTTTTTCGAGACTTCTTTTACCAAGGTTACACATAACAAGATTGATTCTTTAACTCTCATTAATATTCCCTTTGAACTAGGACTTAAACTCTTGACTTTATTAATTACTTCTAAATTAGCTATTAATGCTTCCATCAAAAACCCACAAGTTAACCAATAAAAGTTCAAAATACAAGAACAAGGATCAACACCGGACAATTATATAAATGAACCAACATGATCAGATAATGAGAAAGTTACAAAAGTTCAATGCACTTGCAAGTGCCGAACAATTTCAGAAAGTGTAGAAAAGCTTTAAAAAGAAAAAGAAAGAAAAAATCTTCTTACAATTGTTTCCCAGGCATTAGCAAACGTGAAGTACATGTAAATAGAGCCCAGTTCTATTCAAGTTATCAAAGTACAACAGTGCCCATTCCATATGCACAGAACCCAGGTACCACATGATACCAAGGAATTCGTTCTAGAAAATTTATTTGACAAAACCTGCTTCCAGGCCTACTTCCTCAACTAAATCTATCAAGATATCCCAATCAAATTGACATAAGGGATGTTAGAAAACACTGATGGTGTGACAATCAGAACAGTAAGTTGACTTCTCGGAATCTACATTTTTCAATGCATCACGAATTGCACCAATAATATTGATGCAGCAAGCAAAACTGGCTGAATTTGGATCATAAATCAGCCAGCAAGAATCGATAAACTTTAGGAGGATTCGTAGAACAATCAGAAGAGGGATTGAGTAAATGAGGTGAAAAATGAAGATGAAGCCCTTCATAAACCTCTCAGTAGCACCAAAAATTTTGAGCCACAAAGCTAAAATTTCTCAGTCAGTGGATGGAAGCGTCAAATCTTGGCTCATAGAAGCAGACCTGGCTGTTATATGACTGAAGTGAACAACCAGCAATCCAAGACCAAACCCTTTTATCCACATCATAAAGCAGGCCTTTCCCCTGATTCCACGATGTAAAACATATCAAATTATCCTGTCCAAAGCACTCAAATCTCTCAGCTGATAGCCTCAATAAAGCTCGAAAATACTTTGGTCGCATCCTACTTATCTCTACCCACGTAATCTTTGAATGATCCAGCTCCCAAATTCTCATGCTCTGCAGAGTACTATAGAGACCAATCCGTCCAACTAGAAACAGACGCTTCTGTGTACCAGCAACCAAATACCCATCTAGCAAGGACCGCGGGAACTTGGCTGGAATATGCTCCCAGTAACCTGAGTCTAGCCGATACATCATCAAACCAAGTGGTGAAAGAGTTTCCAAATACAACCGTGAGTCGCAATATGCCATCTTTGAGGAGCAAAGATTAACAGCAGGCATTATCTGGTGGACAGACCATCTGTCAAGTTTTGAATCGTACACTTCAGTTGGCAATGACTTGTCACCATATATATCAATAGTTGCAATCACTTTGAATGATCGGTCCACTCGATCAACAACCATTATCAACTGTCTTTGCTGATTATAATGCATGCTCGGCAATGTCCTCCATGTTTGCGTAAGTGGATTACACACTAATGTCTTGAAAGATAGCTCATCAAGCCCAGAAAAACAAACAAGACCACCTGAAGAACCAACCAACCAGAACGCCCACTGAGGCAAAAAATTAAATGGAATCCTATACCATGTCTTCAGCGGCAAGCTAAAAACTGAGCATTGTGGTGTCTGTGAGTTCTTCCAAAATGTGAGAAGACAAGGTCCATGAGATGGCACTTGAGAGTGAAATTTAAGAAAACTACTATCCTGAAGAATAGAATTCCACCGTTTGCAAACAGAACGAAGCCGAAAAATGATAAACGGAGGAACCCTAGCTAAAATCTCATTCAACAAGTCTTCAGGCAGCATTGCCCAGATGTTATCTTCCATTCGAATATCCGGTTGAACTGTTTTACCAAATGTAGCAGCTGTTTCCTCATCTAAACCACGAGGTTTGGTCTTAATCACCTTTTGCCTAGAAGGGCTAGTATTTCTTGATCCTACACGACCCATCGGACTCGTATTCCGTGACCCACCACCCCTAATAGGTGACACTTGCTTGGGACACCTCTCTTGGGAACTAGATACAGTAGACACCGCAGACCCAGAATTAGAAGCTTCGCCAACACCGTCCATAGTAACAACCCCCAAAAAACTCAATTTAACCAAATTTCAGATATTATCTATGCCAGCTGCATACTCTCATTTAACGTTTTACACGCCGAAAGATCCAAACTTTGAAACACAAATGCTGAATTCAGTAACAACCCAATAACAATTCTAGTACAAACTCCAAATGTAGATCCTTAATTCACCTTTCAGACTACAAACGATCCAAACTTTCGAGCACAAATGTTGATTTCAGGCCTCAAACAACAATACCCATAATTCCAAACACCAAATCCCAAACAACTATCAATACCAACCGGCACTAAACTTATTCCTCAAATAACCTAACTTTTAGTCAGATCCCCAAATGAACCTCTTCGATATATGATAAAACCATAAAAATAAAATACTAAAAAAGAGCTACAGAGCAAAGATCAATTGAGAATATTACAAAGATTGAAGCTTTCGAGGATTTCAGATGGTGGGTTACCTTTGAATTCAAGAATCAACAATCTGACTTTTGGGCTTTAGCGAGAGGAGAAGCTTTTATCAGAGCTCAAACAGATAAAAATGGACAGAGAAATGAGAGAAGAACCCAACCTAACATGACCCTTTTTTCTTACATTGTTTCTGATTTCTTTTGTCATTATTTGGTGAAATAAATTATTTAATTTTGGAGGTCCGGTATGCTGTTCCGTTTGTTGCCTGTGATGCTGATGGCTGTCCAATCATAGCGTGACATATCAGCAAACTTTGAAAATTGGTTTTGTCAATTATTCATCATTTTGGAGTTGCGTTGACGGTCAAATTTGAGTGAAGATTTTGTTTTCCCAACAAATAACTCAAAATGAAATAATTAAAAGTTTGATATAATGGACGGTGATGATTGATTGATGGGGAAGTTAAAACAAGACAAATGATTGTGATTTAAAAGAGAATCATAAAGTATTAAGTTAGTGGGGTCCATTATACTGCTGTTAGTTTGTTCCTCATAGCTGGGCTCCACTGATTCTTCCAGCTGGTTGTTGAAATCTTTGATTACAAAACAGCCGTTCATTCATCAGGTATATTTGGTGGGCCTACATAACATAAGAGCCACGCCCCTTCAATTTAAACTCAGATTTAAAAGACTTGGAAAAATAACAGGTCGTCATTAAAACGCCGTCGTAATGATGACCCTCAAAAAGTACAATTTGTGGGTAGAGGATTGAGAATGGACGAGTCAAGGGCAGACCCAAGAGCCCGTGCAGCTATCACTACCACCAGCCCAAGCCCATTACTTGGTCTATTATTCAAATAACAAAGGGCATGCATACAAGGGTTAAAACGGTCAATAGCTATTACAACATTGGTGTTACTATTATCAGTTTGACATTTAATATTATCAATTTAACATTTTTATACTACAATGCATGCTTAATGTTTATTGTTATTATATTATTAATTTTACTTTTTTATTTTACAAATTTTAACGTTTATATTGTTATTTTTATTTTCTTTAATATTAATTTCGAGATTTGTATTCTAATATTGTACGTAAAATTAGGGTTAGAATAGTTAGGAATTTTCATTTTTGGCAATTATGTTGCTCTTTTGGTAGCTTGAAGCCATAACTTCTCATAAAGATAAACTTGAAACCATAACTTCTCATAAAGATAAACTTGAAGCCATAACTTCTCATAAAGATAAGTATACCCACAACATTTATTTCTTTTTTATTATTTTAAATATTACGTAATTATAATTCAAATTCTTTCTCGTTCTCATATACGTTTTTGCTTATCGAAAATTCATTAATAAATACTCTAATTCTAATGATAAGTAAAAATATAATAATTACAATTTACAAACATGTCTAAAATGAGTTACATCTAAGTTGAAAAAATGAATATCTTTAAAAACTTTGTGCCAAAAGTGAAATATAATGCCTTCAAATTTTCACCTTTTGAGATTAATCATAACATAACAAAGCTTAAAATCTATCACAAGTTAATCATATGATCCATCTAATCAAACTCAAAGAATACCAAGACAAGTCAACTTCTTAGGTGAGAATGAAATCTCAAGCAGTGGAAAACCCACAAAAGTTAGGAGAAAAACATACCCAAAATTAAAAATGTTAGGTACAAAAGCATGCCCCATGAAAGCTAACAACTTTGAAAAGAAAGATAACTATCATTTTCTTGTAGTGTTAAGTGATGGTGGGTGGAGCCTTTTTGTGAATAGAAATTCTAAAAAACCTTCACTAAATGTCCAATGATATTGAGACATTCATTTGCAATTATGAGAAGAGTGCTTCCATTTTTTCCTTCCTTGTGACCCAAAACCCATCTCCCATGTTTCCTCCTTGTCCTAATCCTAACTCCTTTTGTGACTATGTGACAACAACCATGTGTCATGGTTTAGATTTTGGCTTTTGACAAAAATTG
>JAXCLQ010000015.1:2388808-2411627 GCA_035584115.1 Cedrela odorata
CTGCTACTTCCCGTTCAAAATCTCTTTCTTTCTCTATGAATCATTCATTTCCTTCCACAACATCCTTCACAATCATTCCAATTCCACTTAGATTCCATCATTTACATTCCTCAACTCAAATTCCTTTTTCAGTTGATGTCAAATACTGAAATCCCAAAACTCTCTGGTGATAAATTCGATCACTTGGTTTTTTGTCCTAACAATTATAAACCCGCAGTTCTTTCTCCAAACCCAGAAAAAAATTTCCTCAGTTATGTGGAGGAACGTTGCTAAGCAAGCCATTTCGCTTAATTTGAAGAAAACATTATCACGTGCTTACAGTTTTCTTGGCTTTCCGCAAGAGTCGATTTTTCGGGAAAAGTTTAAGTTTGGATGTCTGGAGATGGTTCCTGGGGGAATTCATGAACTGGGTTCCTGTCGAATTGGTGATCTATTGAGTCATGAGGATTATATAGTGAGGACAAGTTTTAGGGTTTTAAGTAATGAGAATTGGTGTAATGGGTTGTGTCCCAGAGGGTATGCAAGTGTAGCTGAGGCTGTGTCTTCAACTGATGTTGAAGAAGACGTGCCAGATGTTGACGAAATTCAAGAATTCTTGCAAGAAACGAAGAAGGAAGAGCAAAAAGATGGAGATAATAGTCACGGGAAAAGGCGAAGACTTCCTAGAGGAATGGGGTCTGGGAAGTATCTTATGTTGAGGAGAAGGCAAGTGAAAATTGAGACTGAAGCTTGGGAACAAGCTGCAAATGAGTATAATGAGCTTTTGAAGCATATGTGTGAGCAAAACCTTGCACCAAATTTGCCATATGTGAAGTCATTGTTTCTTGGATGGTTTGAGCCTATGAGGGATGGTATTGTTCAGGAGCAAGAACGTTGTCGAATGGGGAAGCACAAGCCGGCTTATGCTCCTTATTTTGATCAGTTGCCAGCTGATATGATGGCAGTTATTACAATGCATAAGTTGATGGGACTGTTGATGACCGGAGGTGAACGTGGACAAGCTCGAGTTGTGCAGGCTGCTTGCATAATTGGTGATGTCATTGAGCAAGAAGTGGGTGAGATTAATCTTGTTTTTATTTGCTGTTCTATTTGAATCCTAGAAGGTGATCGTTTTCTTCTTCTAGTATGATTGAGCTGTTGAGTTGAATTTCATTTGTCTCTAGCTAGGCTTAGGTAATCACAAATGAGTGCACTCTAATTTACTAAATGAACTTGAAAAAGACAGTAGAATCATGAAAACTTCTTAAACCCATTGCAAATGACGATCTGTGGAAACAAATTTTTAAACCTTATTTTCTCTGGCTCCCCCCTTTTCATTTCTTTTAAAGTGAGTACTGATCTATTGCTATTGCCGGAATGGTTCAGGTTCGAATCCACAAGTTTTTGGAGAAAACAAAAAAGAAAAAGGACAATAAAATCAAGGAAGATGAAGGAGGCGAATCTGATGCTGTAACTACTGAACAAGAAAAATTGAGAAGAAAGGTTACCAATCTGATTAAGAAACAAAAGTTGCCTGCAGTGAGGCAAATAGTGAAAAGACAGGATGGTTTCAAACCCTGGGGTCAGGATGCGAAGGCAAAGGTTTGCATGATCTCTTGTAATCATGAGTAAACATCTGTTTCTTCTTTGATCATATGCCTCATAACATTGTGATCTTCACTCTTGTACTTTCCAGGTTGGAAGTCGTCTTATTGAATTGTTAATGCAAACAGCTTATATGCAGTCAGCTGCTGATCAATTAGCTGATGGTCCACCCGATGTCCGACCAGCATTTGTACACACATTCAGAACTGTGGCAAAAGAAAACAAGTGAGTAGTTAGTCCTTACTATCTCCAGGGACAGGTTTATTTTCCCTTGTATAATCTCAAATTTGTGTTTTTGGGCTTTTCTTTGAACAGAAATCACAGCAGAAAATATGGTGTCATTGAATGTGACCCACTAATTCTAAAAGGACTAGAGAAAACTGTGAGTGAATCCTGTTATTGTTCTATTTCTTTATTCTTGAGCTATTGAAGTTCACCATCGTCAATCTTTAGAAGTTGTGAATTTATATAACAAATTGTGAGAGTTGTTTCTTAAACAGGCAAGACACATGGTGATTCCTTATATGCCAATGTTGGTGCCTCCAGTCAAGTGGACAGGGTATCTTCCGGTTTCATGTCATTAGTTTTTCTACTTTTTCTGTTACCCGCACATTTGGTCATTTTACGCTGAACTTAAAAGAACATTGAATACTAGGATTTGTATTGAAATCCTGAATTGAGATCTTGTTTTTAGCTTTGTTGATAATAAGGTTGAAATTTTGTCATAAACCATCTGCTAAAACTAGTATTAGGAGACTTTGGTTGCCCAATGCCAAAGAAAAAAGAACTGACAATTTTGGCCATGGGATTTGTAGCACTTCTCCTTAAGGGCAGTCTATACACTTTCACCATACCTAAGATAAAGCAAATATGTAAAGGATGTTTAGAGTGCTTAAATATATTAAAGTTTGTGAAATCTCAAGGCCATAAAAGTAATCATTGGTAGCCTGTTTAATCTGTCATATTCGAGGGACTAAAGAACAGCTAATTTTCTATGACTGATTCTAAATGAAAAACTTTATTTTAACCTCCAAATATTGTCCATGACAAAACTGGCTTGTAGTGTTTGTTTCTAGTAGAATACTTAATTATTTTAAAATTAGAGAGTTCTTATAGGAGCATGAAGGAATATAAATGAGTGAAAGTTTTTATATCACTAGATGTTACTTGAGAGAAACATCATCTAGGATCATGTAGAATACTTAATTCAACATATTATAAAGATTTTGACCACAAGTTCAGCAGAGGGAGAGAGGGGGAGGGAGAGGGAACAGAGGGGAAGCGTGATAGATAAGAGGCAAGTCATTCATTTCATTATTCAGTATGCCTTGGTGTGTGAATTTCTAGTTTATGGCTGAGGATACCTGGGGAAATTGTGAGTGAGGCTGTGAGAGGAGTTCTTATGTTTACACTAGTCAGTTTGTTGTGGGGGTTTTCTGTACTTTGTTATCCAACATTTAGCAACTCAGTCTTGGAAATTTAATGCAATTAAGACCGTTTGGGATTGAGGTGTTGCGGCTTTGAAGCTACAGCTACTGTGGGATAAAATCACTAGATTTCAAATATGGGTGGAAAAATGAGTGGTTCCTACTAAAAGTTGGTGTTTACCAACCACTTTAGCACTTGGTTGATTCTATGAATTTCTAGAATTACTGCATTTCCCTCTCTGAAAGATTGGTCCACCTCACAGATAATCATGATGGAATTCCATGCGGCTGAAGCTAGAAATTTGAGCTCCAATCCATCCAAAGATAGAAATTGCCAGCATTTAAATCCATCAATCTTCATAAATAGGATCAACATAGATTTTTGGAAGCTCAGCATGCTTTTATGTGTCTAAATAGCCGGCCAGATCATTCACTTCAGGTATTTTTTTCTTTTGTCCCTTGCAGTTATGACAAAGGAGCACACTTGTTCTTACCTTCCTATGTCATGCGTACACATGGAGCTAAACAGCAACGTGATGCAGTTAAGAGAGCTCCCAGGAAGCAACTAGAACCAGTTTTTGAGGTTTGAAAAATAGTTAGATTTCTGTATGATTATTTTTTATATTGTTTGCTGTTTAATCTAACACTTAACCATGGTGGAATTGATGCCAGCTGTATGTGCTGGCATTTGAATATGTATATTTCATCTGCTGAATTCCACTTTAGAAAGAATGCTGTAACATCTGCCTAAATAAACTGGGCAGGCCTTGGATACACTTGGAAATACCAAATGGAGGGTAAATAAGAGGGTACTTAGTGTTGTGGATAGAATATGGAGTAGTGGAGGCCGTATTGCTGATTTGGTGGACCATAATGATGTGAGTTACTCTGTCAACTGTCATTATTTTTTTTTTTGTCCTAAATTAATCGCCCTGTTTACGATGTTGTATATGAGATCAGTTTGATTTAGTGACAAGCTACCAACTTCCACATTGCAGCTACCTTTACCCGAGAAGCCAGATACTGAAGATGAAGCACAGCTTAAAAAATGGAAGTGGAAAGTCAGAAATGCAAAAAAAGAGAACAGGGAGAGACATTCACAACGTTGTGACGTAGAACTTAAACTTTCTGTAAGATCATGTGCCTTTATGTACATCAATTATAGTATCATATTTCCTAATAAGATTTTATGCCTGACTCTGTGCACCTGGGAACAGGTAGCACGAAAAATGAAGGTTGAAGAAGGCTTCTATTACCCACACAATCTTGACTTTCGAGGGCGTGTATACCCCATGCATCCATACTTAAATCATCTCGGTTCAGATCTCTGTCGAGGAATTCTGGAGTTTGCAGAGGGACGCGCTCTTAGGTTGTCCGGCTTACACTGGTTGAAAATACACCTGGCAAACCTGTATGCTGGTGGTGTGGATAAACTATCTCACAGAGGTCGATTGGCTTTCACTGAGAACCACTTGGATGATATTTTTGATTCTGCAGACAGACCACTTGAAGGAAGACAGTGGTGGTTAAAGGCGGAAGATCCATTTCAGTGCTTGGCCGTGTGCATGAATCTCACTGAAGCTTTGAGAAGCCCCTCTCCAGAGACATTTATATCACATGTTCCTGTACATCAGGTAACCCACTTCATTATGTCAGCAGATCCTGCTCATTTCATATCTTTGTATTCTGTTAAAGCCTTTTATCTTGATTGAATCATTATTATTGTCTGAGGCAAAGGGATAATGAGTTTAAGTAATGGGGATCTCATGATTAAGTATTGTTTTATGGACATATTTTTTTCTGCATTAAGAAAAGTTGTAACGTGAAAAGGCGAATCATGTGTAAGGGAGCTACTACAGACGTTTGCATGTTTGTGCATAAAATGTCCGCATGCTACACTCTCACACACACTCTTTCTAGCTCTGTTTTTGTGTGTTTTAATTTTTTCTTTGGGTTGTCAATGTTTGAACTTGATGGGCTTCAATTCGTATGTCCTCATTTTATTGTTGAAACAAACTGAAAGCTAAATTTACTTTGTATATTTTGATTACCACTTAGGTACTTGGATGTTTCCGTGATAAACAGGGTTCTCTCGTAAGATTGATTTGCATTCTGATGGAGACTGTCAAGTTAATAATCTCTTTTCTTTTTCTTTCTATACGATACCAGTATCGAATCTTGTTCAGAATTTACTAATACAATATGGTTGGTACCTGGTATATTATAATTCTTCATTCGTTTGCTGAAACAGTTTTGTTCTCCTCTTGGTTTTCTCTAGGATGGTTCCTGCAATGGTTTACAACACTATGCTGCACTTGGAAGAGACAAGGTAGGGACCTTTCCTTCTTTTGGCAGTTGGAATTAAGTCACTTTTCTACTTTTTATTTCCTCATTGAGAATTCCTTTTTCAGTTGGGAGCAGCAGCGGTCAACCTGGTTGTGGGAGAGAAGCCTGCAGATGTTTACTCAGGCATAGCCACTAGGTAAGTTCTTTTTCTGTATGTGAAATAGTGGCTTTTCAGGTCACAAGTTTTAATTTTCAGTTGAAATGGCTAGATTCAAGCAACTTTCTAAATTCTTTATTCTTGTTTCTGCTGCTCCATTTGCCCTTAGAAATGAAGGAATAAAAGGGCTAACCATTGTTGTACAATAAATGTGCTTTATTGAGGTGAAGCATTAGTCCAGATTGGTTTTATCAAATTCGAGAACTTTAAGATATTGTATTAACAGAAGGAACTTTGGTTTATAAAGAACTCTTCTGGGCTCTAACTTTTCATCTCATATAATAAGAGAAAAAGGAAGTTCATGTTTTCAAGATCGCACATGGATGTATATATTGTAGGATGATGGATGCAAGTTGCACTATACTTTAGATCGAAACTATTTTTTTGAAGTTATTAAACCTTGTTGTTCCATATAGATTTTTTAATTAATTGGACACAAATGTAGGGACTGTTATGCCGAGTTGCTAATTAATTCTAGCAAAAAAGCTAAAAAAAAAAAAAGAAAACAATTCAATATTTGAATCAATTTTGAATTGTGGCAAACAGTGCTTAGAATTTCTTTAAGAAGTCTGTAATCTGCTGGCTGAGTTCTTCAGCTTCCAAGACATCCCCATAATCTGGAAACATAAGAATGAAGAAAACATTATTTAAGTCAAGAAAAGAGATAGAAATATGCTATTGACTTGCACTCCTTGCCGGTCAGATTCTTAAGACAAGAAGACAACTTATCGAGAAGTTGGGCATAATCCCATTTATTATTTGATGATTGTACCTGATATCAACCGTAAATGAATAGACGAAGAATCCTATAAGGTTAACTGGTGGTGGGAAAAGGGCTTGCCATGAACCTGTTTTGACATTATGATTTCTGTTCTCAAGTTGTTATCATAGTTGGTGCTAAAATATTGGTTGTTTTCCTTGAGAATCAGAAAAAGCTGCAATTAACTTTATATGCCTGATGAGTTTTGATGTTTCTACCCAACATCCATGATTTAATGAACTTCTATTTTGTTTAAATTTTATATTCTGAAACATCTGTTCGTTTATATGCAATATTTCCAATAATGGAATGCCCATTAAGCTCTTCATGAGGTCAGTTCGATATTATGATGATAAGAGGTTTATTTGCATTGCAGAGTGCTTGATATCGTGCGGAGAGATGCACAGAAGGATCCTGCAATATATCCAGATGCTTTGCGTGCGCAGATGTTGATCAGTCAGGTTTTCACCCAACTTCTCATTTTTTAATTGGAATGGTATTATCTGATGCATATGTTATTTAGAAGAAATGCAAATTATACTAGTTATATCTCATATGCGAAGCTGAGTATGGTAAAAATGGATCCTTAGCAAGTCATGTGAGAATTGGTTATCAGGAGGTTTAGATTGTTATTGTTCCTGGTATGTGCTTGTATCTTGTCACTGAGAGTTTATTCTGATGGCCTGACATCATCTAGGTGGATAGGAAACTGGTGAAGCAAACAGTGATGACATCAGTGTATGGTGTCACTTACATTGGTGCTCGAGATCAAATTAAGAGAAGGCTGAAGGAACGTGGTGCAGCCATGGAGGAGACAGAGCTTTTCGGTGCATCTTGTTATGCTGCAAAGGTAAGAGAAGGATTCTTTTTACTCTACCAGCCTATAAATTTCTCAAACTACAGGTGCTTGCTCTGGAAATCCCATGACTCAGTGTTTTTAAAGAATTTATTTTATTTGGCAAGATTTTTTTTTTGTCAAACAGGTAACTTTAACTGCCTTAGGAGAAATGTTTGAGGCTGCACGTGGCATCATGACCTGGCTCGGTGAATGTGCAAAGGTGGGGGGGTCTCTCTTCTTTAATATGTTTTTTGACACTCTTGTTTAAACCATCTTCAATGTTCATCACTTAACTCTGATCATAAACACTTACCATGCACAGATCATCGCAGCTGAAAATCAGCCTGTACGGTGGACAACTCCACTAGGACTTCCTGTTGTGCAACCTTACCGGAAACTAGGAAGGCATTCTGTAAGTGGTGTATTCTATCACCTTCATGAAAATATAGATGCATTTCAAATCAATGACAATTTTTTTTTTTTGGGTTAATTGGGTTTCAGGTCAAAACTTCCCTTCAGATTTTAACTCTACAGCGTGAAACAGAAAAGGTATGCTACTTTCTTTGTGGTTTTTCTTTTTTCCTTCAGACAATAAAACAAATTCCTTTTGCCTTTTTTATTTATTTATTTGTGTTGCTTTTGCTGTTGAGAGTGTGCCTCTTCCTTGCCAAGCACATCAGAAAGTGAGGTTCTGTGATAACCTTTCATTTGTGACAACATGTTGTTCTAGGATTATAGCATCTTTACTACAAGGGAGCATGACTATTCCATGGTGTTTGATATGTCAGATCAGTTTCCAGAGTTTTTCTTGGCATCAACATTAACTTATATTTACTTTCTTGGACAAATCTTAAACATATGGTATATTTTTCGTTATAGGTCATGGTCAAACGACAAAGGACAGCTTTCCCACCAAATTTTGTCCACTCGCTTGATGGTTCTCATATGATGATGACTGCAGTTGCCTGCAGAAAGGAAGGATTAACCTTTGCAGGTGCTTTTATTGTGGGTTAATTTCTTTCTTTTTTTTTTTTTCCGCTAATTCTTCATTTCAATTTATTGTTACTTCACATTCTTGTTTGATTACAGGGGTTCATGATTCTTATTGGACACATGCATGTGATGTGGATGAAATGAACAGAATTCTTAGAGAAAAGTTTGTTGAACTTTATGAAAAGCCAATACTTGAGAATGTAAGTACCTTTACCTCTAAATAGCTCATTTCAAATTAGATCAATAGTAAACTAATCCAGCTGTAGATTCATCATTTAACTTGTTTTAGTAACAATACGGAGAAATCCAAGTTATAGATATTTTGCCTTCAAACTTGTCAGCATAGCCAACCTCTTACTGATCAATCTACATTTCAAGTTTGCTGATCACTCCCTTGGTAAAGTACATGGTATTTTTGTTAGTAAAGTTTGTGGTAATCTGGCACTACCTGCAGTTCACTTAAGTCCACTCTTGGACCAAAAATTTCAAAGCAGGTAGAGGACGATATTAGATATATGGAGACTGATAATTCTGACAGTGAAGAAAATAAGGAAAAATTTGTATTAAATTCGAAATTGGAGATGAATATGCTGCCCTGAAAATCTTTGCCTATATTTCTGCTGAATATAGAGGTGTTGATCTAGATCATTGATTGTTTTGTGCAGTTATTGGAGAGCTTTCAAAAGTCTTTCCCTACATTGTCTTTTCCCTCACTACCTGAGCGGGGAGATTTTGATCTAAGGGACGTGATAGAGTCACCATATTTCTTCAACTAATTTGATGCAAAGGCCCGTCTAGACACTAGCGGATTCCCCTACCACAGTAGATATCAGTTGCTATCTCTGGAAGTTTAGCACAAATGTGGGCATGGTTAGGAAATGTTGGCTTATCAGAAAATTTCTCATGGAGACTTGCTGCTCAATGCTTGTACATATCTGGGAAACAGCATCGAGAAGATCTCCATATCTTACATCACTTCACATCCTTCAACTTGACTTTCAACAATCTTGTATAGCAGTATAGATCCAGTTTCAGAACACTTGTGTATTCAGTACTTGTAAAGAAGGTTTTCTGGAGCTGATACATTAAATGAGTCATCTGATAGAAAGCTGAGAAAATGGAATTCGATAGTACTCACAGCAGGCAGCTAAACCTCGATACATTCATGAGAAGGATGGTAATTGCTATGCAAACTAGAGATGACGCTGCAGGTTGATGTAAAATGCAGTGTTGCAGTTTAACTGCAGTCTCTGTTTTTAATCTCAATTGTAATTTGTTTCGCCAGATTCCTGAATCACCACCCTACAAAAGAGAGAGAGAGAGAGAGAGAGAGAGATCTGTTTAGATGACTCGTATATATCCTTGAATTTATATGTTTACTATCAAAAGTTATTTGGCAATTCTCAATTAAACCTCCTTGCATCTTAAATATGTCTTTGGTACTCCCCCGGAAGGGAAATAAACTTGATAATATGGTTGAACGGAATGTACACTTTGGTCGAAGTATAAAATAAAAATAGAAGAAAGCGTTCACACAAATCACAAAACTTCATTTCTATACGTTATTAATTCTACATAAGAACTTCCAATTGGTCGATTTTGCTTTTTCCCACAATGGATGTACAATCTCTTGAAGCATTTTTCCGAAATATATATTGATCAATGACGTAATTAGTGTTAAGTTATTACTGTGCTTCTGTCAAGCATCAAGGGCAAAATTTTGGGGAGTGGCATCTCTAAGGCTGTAAATCAACTCTCTGTAGCAGATAGCATTTAGGCTTTCTTCCTTGAAAGGTTATAAACCTGAAATCATCAATCACCAGTATCTTAATTCAGTACCCATAGCGCTCATTAAGTGCAGTTCGTCCATCCCCTGATTGTCCTACGTGATGAAAGATGAAAACTGATAAAATCATGAGAAGTAGAAATATCATATTATATTGTAAATGAAACCAAAACATCCCGTTTTATTTCCATAAACGTAAAAATTGAAATATCACGGTTTACCTTCAGGAGGTACCCATGATGATTCGTAATCTGAATCGCTGTTGAGAAATGCAGGCTTCTCCGGGCCAAGCACTCTTCTCGGCTTTTTCTTATCTTTTCTAGACTGTTTACCACCAACTGTTTCTTGGTTATCATCATTTCCTTCCTCATCTTCTGCATGATACCCTCTTTTATGTTTTAACAGAAGTGCCACAGCATCCTCCACCTTAAGTTCAGCTCCCACAGAGGAAGATGTCGACTGATCAGGAGCTTTATTGTCGACACCATCAGGCTTGTCAACCTGGTTCTTTTTCCTTATAATCAGACCAGAGGCATCTTCAATCCTTGAGTCCACCTTAAGCGAAGCATCATCAGTATTGCTCAGAATTTTCTGTCTGTCTTGGTAGTCTACAAATTGATCAGATTCTTCCATATTTGAAGTCTCCTCTTCCCGTTGGGTCTCCTTCGTTTCCCTATCCTCTACCGCCCCAAGCCATTGGGGCTTCACAACAGTGTATGCAGCAGTTTTCACCTGATTTGAATTACTGACAATCTTATCAGCTTCTGGCTTCTTGTTTGTTTCCACAGCAATGACTGGAGCTGTTTCTTTCTGCAAGGAGACTTTCGCTGGTTTTCCTGAACCACTGCTTTTCTTTGGTTCTGCAGAAGCTTTCTTCTGGACATCAGGAGTTGGTTTTTCAGATTTCCGAAAATTTTCTTCCGGTACTTTTGAATCTCTCCTTTTAGTGGCTTCTCCTGTTGGATCAGCTAGCTTCAACAGGAATAAGATCCTATTCAATTCCGATTGGAGAGTTGACAATTCCTTATCAAGTTGCATGGTTTTATCAAGCACTGCCAATGACAGCAGATAATCAGCAACAAATTAGTTAGACAAATTGATTAATCACAAATTCAAAAAGGAAAAGCAATAAAAAAGGAAAATAAGTAACAAAGAAGAGAAAAGCTTACAGAATTAAAAATGATAACACATTGTCGGCGTCATAAGATAAGTAGTCCATAATAACATTAGGTGACAACCATAAACTTTTGTTTGTGCCCATAACTCATCACAGGAACTTTTACATGATTATAGACAATCACATATACTATAGATAAGTATTCTCACAGAAAACATCCATGGGAGGTCCATTGACAAGGTACAGTCATTTATAGAAGAAAAAAGTAATAAATTACATCTCGTCTACAAACCCCTATTGCTTTGGCCCACTTGTCCATGAGTTATTTGCATAGGAACAACGGACACAAAAACTTATGCAACCAGAGAGCAACAGAAGTTATTACTTATATTGTGTGATTTTCAAAATTTATTTTTTAAATTAAAGCATCAACACATACTAGAGGTTTTCATCATGTGCAAAATTCCTCACCTAGCTGAGATGAAAGTCCAGACATGTAGGCATCAAGAGCATCCCCAGATTCAGTTTCTCCAGCAGCTTCTGATGCTATTTTATTTTTCTCTTTCACAAACAACTCTTTCTTGTCTTCCATTTCTTTCATGATCACATCTCTCTTGTCAAGAAGGGTATCAGCAGTTTCAACTGATTGGTTTTCACCAGCTTTCTGTATTATAGGCTTCTTTTTTGTCCGGTCATAGAATTCGTCGTCATCACTGAACAATGACAAAATATCAACAATAATTCTAGTTCATGTAATTATTATCCTTTGTACATATAGCAGATGCATATCCTGTTCATCACTAACCAGTCACTCATTTAATAGAGAAATACAAGTTCAGGTAAATTATGAAGGCTACTTATAAAATTACTGAAACCAAATAATGAATCATGTAGATGATTTTGCACTAAGGTCCCAAATTTTGATAAGGAGATACAATCATAGTATAGATTCACATTTACCAATTTGTAAATCATCAAAAGTTGCCATTTTAAAGAGCAACTTTGAGATCACCAATTACCTCAAGAAGTCTTCATCATCTTCTGCTGCACCTATTTTTTTGCCGTGAGATATCTTTCCAGAACGTGCACCTAAACTTTCTCGGATACTTTCATTTAACGTCTCTTCCAAATTTTCCAGTTCTTCCATGATCTAGAAAAACTAGCATGTCAAAACGAAATGAACCAAGGGGTAGAGAGAGAAGAATTGAACTGGTTGTATAAACAACCAGACTATATATCTGAAAGTGGACAAGACTGGATTGCATCCCATCTGCATAGACACCTACCTGTGCAATTCTTTGTTCATTCCGAGCAATCTGAGTTTGTTGCCCTTGTGTCAACCCACCTTGAGGAATGTCTTTGGCACGAATAAGATCTATTTCTCTCTTCATGTGCGCAATCTGTAGCCAGAAAAGCAAAAGCAAGCAAAATTAACAACATTTACAGAGCACACAAGAAACCAAACCTTAAGAGCTCAAAAGCTTTATTAGCTACACACCACCATATTTCTGGTAGATATAAGCTTAATTAGTTATCAGAAGCTACTTCAACATCATAACTAAAGGTATAATAAAGACAGTAAACACAAAATTTTGGCAATCAACCTTGAAAGAGTCTTTAATCCAGATTCCATTTTATTGTGTACCAAGTCAAAATACCAGCTACGACAGCCATAACCACCATCAAGGGAGGAAACAGGAAAAAATAAAAAGACAAAAGTGTAGAAAGAAAGCAGGATACGGAGACCATCAATTCACTTATTGCACATCCCACAAATTAAAAAAAAAAATGAAGCTACAACTTTTTATCCTCGTTTTATTGAAATTCTTAAATATTCATCAACCTTACTCCTTAGTACTCTGATTGTACATTATCTACGTATAATCGATGAGGCTAAGCATCTACAATATGCATCTCAGCCTTCTGAATAAGTTCCCATCTCCAACATGAATGCTCATCATCTACTATAGAATTAATACAGTAGACCGGGTAGAGGGTGGGAAAAATTGTGAAATGCAATCTAGATCAGAGAGCTCTGTAGAACATAAAGCCAATACTTCGAGAAAATTATCTACGCATGCAGCAGGGGAGAGATGTCAAAACATTAAATTAACATCATTGCAATGAGATTCCCAAAGTCTGGGATACAAACTTAAAGACTGTGCAAGCAGTATTCTGGATTTGGCTTAGGTGATATGGATAAGCATTAGCATCCAGTACTTCAACTATGCAGTATTCCCTGTTTCCCTAGGCAATGGCAGTGGCTAAATCTCGCCACTTATTTGTGATAAGATGACCAATCAAGACTGACTTAGTAGTTATTGTAGCTGGTTCTCTCACAGCTAAATTATCACTGATCTTAGTAATGGTTCTTCCTGGCACATTAAAATGGGGAGACTGAATAATGCTCTCGTTTTCCAGCTTGCCATACAATTTTGCTCACTTACTTTAGCATTTAGGTTTCCCAGCTATGCCCATACTCCTTTCATAAAGTAAAAAATCACTCAGAGGTTATCTAAATTTTTTCCCAAGCATCTTCCCTCCCAGAAATGTAAAGTAAAATTGATTGTAGATCTCTGCAGACACAAATCCATCTTCAAATCTCTTTCTTATTCAGTTCCTTAGCTGCAGAACTTCTATGCTTAACAGCCTTCCAACCTCACATCCACTTTTTTATTTTTATTTTCTGTAATTAGTCCATGCCAGAATTTCTTCACTCTATAGATTGCTGAATTTTAAAGAATAACACACCATCCTTGTTCACAGGTTTAAATTCTAATTAAATGCTTTATTTGTTGTTGTTCTTTTTCTTTACAAAAACTCTGAACTATAATGGCAAGTTTTGAGCAGCTAGCTGTTTAGATTGAACACTTTGCATACCAGCAGATTGCAACACAGGACAATAAAAAGGATATGCGGTATTCAAAAATAGCACTCCAAAGTTAAGTAGTCTACAAAAATACACATTTGAACAATGGCGGCTCAAAAATAAACATTGTAGGCATAAACAATTGGAAACGAATTCATCTAATATACGGCTGGATAAAAGTCATTCTAATATAAGAAAATTCATTGCTGGATAAGTTGCAAGGATAGAATCACTTGCCTTTTCAGTCCTTTTTATTACTTTCTCACGGGTTTTTTCCTGCTTCTCCGTAAGCTGTCCTTTGTAAGTTTGCCAAGTTACTTCATCATCCTCATCCTGAAAATCCAAAAGAACCCAAGTATGGAACACAAACAAGAAAATTATCTTCTTTTCACATAATAGGAATCTAAAATTGAATTTGTACAAAATATATATATATATATATATAGGACAAATAAAGAATTTTCTAATTTTCAGACAGAATTGATATTCCAACTAGAACCTATGCATATATAATCAGGACCAAAGATCTCGTATGTAATAAAGACATCATTTTTTGTTAATCAAATTGCTTGAACAGATGTGAATACAAGGATAAAATTAAAGACTGGATTATGCTACTTGCACACAATAAATTGGGATATTACCTAGAGATAAAAAATATCAAAGACCTGAGTGCCGAATAAAAGTAAAAATAAAAAGAACCCTTGCATTTTTTAAACCAAGGGCAAAAAGAACAACTGAGAGCAGGCCCTTAAAAGCCAAAAAAAAAAAAGCAGTAGAAATTTTCCATTTTGAAAAGAAAAATATAAATTATTAGAAGCTGTGTATGGGCATTTCTATCTAAGGCTAATTCAGATTATAAAGCCACACAAACCTCGGCTTCTTCAATAGCATCTTCTCCCATACCCCAAGAGACACCATCAGCAAGAGATGCATCCAGTCTTGCTCGTTGTAGTGAATTCTCCCGATCCAATATCTCTAGTCGAATCTTAGATTCTTTAATAATTTTCAAGTCTTTTTCCTGCAACAAAAAACCATGTAATACAATATATCAATCCAAACATACATGCAGATCAAGCATGATAAAGTCGATTACAACAATAAACCAACATAAGTTACATCAGAGAAATAAATCTATTTCTGCTATACATAAGAGAAATAAATCTATTTATATTGGAGGATTGCAAATTTGTGTAGGACGGTGTCCATGGAAAATAAAGGAAATAGACATTCTTCCAAACAAGTACTTTCTAACTCGATTATCAAACTGGATATATCATATATCATATTGAATTGATCAATATATAACTATAATAAAGTAATATAGTTGTAGAAGACTTACTGGTGGCATTAACTCTGGTGGTCCTTGGAAAATGTACAGTCGAGATGATCTGTGAAGGAATAAACAGAAACAATGACAAAAACATATACAGATATTAGACACATAAGTTAAGAACCACAAGCACCAATACAATATACACCATATGCTTCGCCATTAAAAGACATATAACACAATAATCTACTTTAATTAGCATAAAAATGTGCATGTAACATGCAAATAACACTGTCCTATGCTAATACAATAAGTCCAATCTAGTAATGACAGAATCAATAAAAGCAACACCATGACCCAAATTAAATCAGGAGTACAGATGAGCTAGTCAGTAAGCATAGACTAATACATAATATGACAAAGGCAATGCCATCATGTTATATTTCACTTACTGGCCAAAACGAACGACATCACCAACATGTAAGTCCACATAAACCCGTTTCTCCACCTGTTTGAATTAGGAAACGAGGTAACCATGTCAGGAATATGATACTGCAAGTTGACCAGGAATCATGTAGACCAGAAAAAAAAAATAAAACAAATAAGAAAGACTTTTACAGAAAATGTTATTCAGATAAGCTAAGATAGTATCAAACAATAAATTTTTATTTTGTCATAAACCAAAGGTAACAAATTCTAATTTATTATTATTATTCCAAATGCATTAAACTAAGTATGTTTAAGGAAATGCTATAGTTTACAAAATTTGGATTAAAGTAATAAGCTTTTCTTCATATGGTCACCATGGTTTTGAAACTTCAAATGCAAATCACTAAAACACAACAAGTAAAAGTTGAAAATTTTCTAATAAAGTACAGCACGTGTTTCATCAACCAGGCTGAAATGAAACCTGACAACGGAACCCATTGAAAAAATCAAATGTCAAATTTCCAGTAAAAAGTTCAAAGATAAACCTCTGTCTAACCTTTAAATCTATTTTGAAACATTATACTAATGAAAAATGCAATGCAGTTAGACATATTCTAAAAACATAAAAATACATAAAAAAAAAATTAGCCGTTTGATACCTGATTCTTGTTAATAAAAGTACCATGAGTACTGCCCACATCATAAAGATACGCATCTCCACTTCTTTTAAATTGAATAACTGGTGATGAGAGACAAGAGAATAAGTTACAACAATGTCACTGGCATCAGCAAGGTACATGAAAAAGAAAGAAAATTTTCTAACAACCTCCAACCAATGAAATTCTACTTCTTTCTCTTCTTCTTTGATAAGAAACTTAAAAAAAAATGTATTAATAAAATCAGAAAGATAGGAAATACATGAATAAACTAGATGTCCACGAAGAAAATGAAAAACAAAAGACTGCAATCCATAATATTCAGAGATAGGAGCTACACAAGTGGACCATTGGAATTCTACTTAATCCATATATATCTTTGTGCATCAAAGCTTGAATAAATCATATTAATAGTGAGAAAAGCAGATGAGTTTATTCAAAGGCATTGATTGCATAGCTGCGAACAAAGCAAGAAAAAAAATGCCTACCAGCATGAAACCGAGAAATGGTAGGATGTTCAAGAACAAAATCACAAAGGTCTACACGTCCAAACATGAAAGCTCCCTTCTCGCACCTGCATAATTATCATATCACATCGTGCTAACTATCAAAACCTTACCTTTCACACAATGTAATTAAAATAAATAGAAGGCTAAATTTCATGAAACAACCTTGAAGTTTGGTCTGATTAGTACTAGTTGATTGTGCTTTCTAATGAATTTTGGGAGAGTTCAAACGTTCGGCCAATGGTTTCTCAATGACCCAATAGAGGTTTCTAACAAATTTCAGAAATTTCGGGGAACAACTAAAAGAATTTTAACAAGGATGTCAATGAAATTTAGCCTATTAAAGCTGAAAGCAACTTACACGTCCAATTGGTCGACAATGGAGCCATCTTTCAGAACCTCCAAGTAAAATCTGTGGGAAGGGGCCCCACTCCACTCAGGAATCTTGTAAGGCACAGAGCTCGGCTCTTTTTGTACTAGAGTCGAGGAATTCGATTGGTATTGTTGCTGCTTATGGTTTGAGGGGTTCTCAGGATTGGGGTTAGGACTAGGGTTTTTGGGAGGAGGTGGGCACATTGACGTGGTTATCGTCGTCGTCGTCGTTGTTGTTGATGATGAAGTGGTTATGGATTCATCTGCCGGTGGTTCGGGCGCCGGAGGCGGCATGACGGAGGTGGAGTCGGTGGTTGTCGTCATTTTATCGGAACTGAAAGAATAACTTTGATAATGAGGCGAGTCTTACAGTTTTAGGAGATCCAATTATGGCGAGGCGAATGGCAGTGAAGGATTCGGAGGCGGGGATTTGGCATGTCGGATCGAGTCGGGTCCAATATATATTGGGCTTTGTTAGTGAAATGAGTTTTCGTTTGTTAATGAAAACTACTAAATACACCCTACAAAATACTAAGTTGACCGTAGATTTTCATGATTAAAATGGACAAGGTATGTCCTCATTTGAAAAAACAAAAATTCAAGGGACCTTTATGTTATTGACCCCAAAAATGATAATCCGTATTAAGAAGTTAATTAAATTTAATAATCAGATATGATATATCGGATGTCGATCTATTATTAACGAGGCAAATAACAAACTGAACGGCTACGTAGGGGCATTAGATCCTCAGAAATGACACACAACGCTTACTTAGTTTCAAGTTTTCTTTTGTTTTGTTTTTTTTTTTTTTCAAATTAGATTATTACATTAATCTTCTTTGTCCGAAATGTTAGGTCCCAGATTTTGATTAAATTTGTCTGTATTTTTATAGATTAAAGAGTGAGGTGATATTAAGAAAATGAAGGCAGGTAGTGCTGCGAAGTTGATTGTAGATGCGTTGCTGCAGCGGTTTCTCCCGCTGGCACGTCGCCGTATTGAAACGGCCCAGGCTCAGGTTGATATTTGGTTTGGTTTTCTCAAATTCATTTTGTTAATTTGTTTTTACTTGTTTACATTCTTAGAAATAACGCGTGGTTTGATTGCAATTCTGAAGATTTTGTGTTTTATGAGATTGCGTTATTGGTAGAAGTTGAATGTAACTTAGTTGAGGAGTTTTTATTAGTTTTTTTAATTGTCCCCAACTGAGGATGTTTGTTTATTCTTGAACATGACTGTCGGTTAAGTAGTCGTTCATCTTAAAATTATTGTTGGCGTGATGGAAATAGAATGGTTTTGAGTAGGTGGGTATTTGGGATTGTGGAGTGTCTATTATCGTATGGGATTGTGAGGATCTAAAATTGGTGAATTGTGAAGCATTTGCTGTGCTTTAGCTGTGGCAACTATTTGCTTTGATGAAATGATTTATTCGCTACCTATGTAGTAAAGGTTTTGTCTGAATTCCAGTGAACTTGTTGTTTGTTATTCAAACTTCATTGAGTCGCAAGGGTAGCTAGTATGTTGGACTAGCCATTGCAATTAAGAGAAATCATTGAGATTAATTATTGGACTAGGTGAATCTTTTACTGGCATTGTTTTGTGATGCTGAAGATAATCTGGGATGTGGACAAAATTATACGACGTTCATTCGGTAAGAGAAAGTATGTGAATCTACATGCTTTTGTTGCTTCTTAGGTTTTTTCTACTAGGTTCTTGAGATGCAGGCTGAATGCCTTGTCAATGGGGTGTGTTCTATTGCAAGACTTATTCAAAGGTCTCATATTTTAGCTAGTGAGTGGTATTGTTAAATCGTGTAATGGTTGACATTTTTCTAGCTAGAATTTGAACAGTTTCTATTCACTTAGTTTCTGAAGAGAACCTTGGAGATGGTGCATCATTTTTTTATCCTCTGCCCATTCACTTAAGCTGAATGTGGATAGTCTCTAGAATAGATTCTACCTGGGTTTTGGGAGTTTCTGTACCCAGTCAACAAAGTTCTTTCCTCATGGCAGTTTGAGGCTTTAAACATTAAAGGGAAGAGGTTTCAGTGGATGATTCTGGATATCCTTTCTGGCCCATCTTCAAAGAGAGTGTAAGTGGAGCATTTGAAAGGGATTGGGGTCAAAGTGGTGGTGAGAGGGTTTCTTATATATAGTGAGTTATGGTCATTTGTATATTAGGTAATTGAGAGTTTTCCTTTTGTGTGCTCTACATAGACATCTATTATACACAGTGGCTTTTTAGGTGGTTTTACTACCGGTGGTGGTGGACTATTATACGTGGTAATTGACACTCTATAAACACAAATATGCAATTCTGATTAAGTATCAGTGATCCTAGGCTATATCAAGGGAAAACAAGTAAAATCATTAAGAAATTTTTGTAAAAATTTTAAGCTGTTTTCTTACTTATTTTATGGTTCCTATCTTTTCTCCATATGCTATTATAGCAAGATTTGGAGACCAAAAGAATGCTATAGTTAGGTAATATATAACGAAGCTTGGGTTATAAGGTTTAGCCTCAAAGCCTTTTATAGTTTCACGAGATTTTTGTTCTTGTCTTTATTGATATGTTGACTATATGGTCAAGAAAATCTTTTCTAAGTAGCTAGTGATTCATGCATATATCATTCCATCTTAATAGTACTAGCACATCTCTTGTTACTTTTTACCTTGCAATTGGTACTTGGTAGTTTGCTAACTATTAAATGCTTATAATTTAATTTAGGTTGATGTTCATCTCTTGTTCCAGACTTTTATTGTTATATGGGTAATTTGCAGGATGGACAGTACCTTCGACCATCAGACCCTGCTTATGAGCAAGTACTAGATTCCCTAGCCATGGTTGCACGACATACTCCTGTCCCCCTTTTGGAAGCTCTCCTTAGATGGAGAGAAAGGTGGGCCGTTCCCTGCCCCTCTGAATATGTTCTCTTAGTTCTCTGGCAATTTGTATTCTTCTATGCATGTACTATGCTATATCTTTGAGAAATCGAAGCCCTTCTCTATCTGTGTCTGTTATGTCTGCTTGTTGATTTTGGAGAATGCTTTTCACTTTGTGTGTGTGTACACTAGAGAAGATTGACTTTGATAAGGGATGCTTAAAATCTACCGAATTTTCTCTCTCAATCATTTGTTAGGATTTTATTGTTTAAATGAAGATTCTTCATATTCTCTTAATGCATTAAGTATATAAGTTTCAACCAAGTTTTTTGCTTTTGATATTTTCTTTTTCTTTTCTTTTTTTTTTATTGCAGTTTTATTATTAGTTTTCTTTTAGTTCTTTTGGCATTTTTTTTCCTAATGAATGTCATCATATGCACCCCTAGTCTTACTGTAGTTTAGAGCATTCTAGGTACTTGAGAGCTTTTTTTGGGGTCAGTTTCGAACCATACATGCATCCTCTTTCTCTCCATCATCCCCGCCTTTCCCCTTTTTCTGTCCTCATTAATTATCTTTTGTTGGATAGTGTGATATGAAATGTAAATATTAAAGTTCTTAAAGTTCCAGTTAATATGCTAAGCTATATTGCTTTGACCACTGTTCAGATATATTTTGCCTTTATTCTTTTGAATCAAACATTTTAAAATTCAATGCATGTTTTGGTGGTTTGTTATTACAGTTATCTGTGCTCCATGTACTTGTTATCAATTAATAGATAATGATCATGATTAAATTATATCAAAACATTGGTGTTGTTGACTTGGTTTTCATGTGATTATTCTAACCTTTTCTTTTTGTTGGAATTTTTTGTAGCAGTGAATCTCCAAAAGGCGCAAATGATGCATCTACATTCCAAAGAAAGGTCCGCTTTGTTATATTTATTTATTTATTTATTGATACATGTTATCAGTTTCTTGTAAAAGAAAAAGCATCAACATTTTGAAGAAAGGTGCACTTTTGTAATGCATGTTGTGGGTGTGGGATATTTCCTTAACACTCTAAGTATAACTAAGAATCATTTATAAGCTAGAAATCAAATTGGAAATGATTGGCAAAGACAAACTTGCAGCACAAAGGATACATTCTTTTGGGTTGGACATCCTTACGAGTGGATATTAATTTGTGAACTAATAACTTGAGGAATGTTTTAATGTGCCTAATTACTATATCATATATTTAGAACACATTTACACAAGTAGGCCTAATACTTGGAGTTTGTCTGGCTGAGCAGGGTGGATGTGACCTGTTGCTCTTGATCAAAAACCCTTGGTTCAACCTGCTTAGCCTATATTAAGTTAAGATGTCTAGGTTCGAGCTGTTCATCTTAATAGATAACTTTCAGATTGGTTCAAGCCAGGCTTGATTACATTAATTCTTTATATTTTGACAAAATTTAGGTTCACTGATGGTTCACACCAATAAACAATCCAAAATTAAACCACCTCATACTTCTAACCATTTTGATGCCATCTATGTTTTAAGCCTTATGGTGAATTAAGGCTATAATTCATTTGGAGCACATGACGGGTATGATTTTACATCAGTCCAGGGTTAGTTCATAGTTGAGTTTGATAGAGTGTAGTCTCCAAATTCAAATAGATCTCTGCCGTACAATTGATTTAACAATTAGGCATTTGCAATCACAGTCTTGCGTAAAGAAATGTATAAATATATCATTAATTGGTAAAATTTGGAAAGGTGTAATGTTGAATCTATCTTCTGTTCATGCAATATTGTGATAGTCTAGTCAGAGTAATGCCTAGCAAATCATATTTTTAACACACTGTCTTTGTGGGCTCCAGCTTGCTGTGGAGTGCATATTTTGCTCCGCATGTATTCGCTTTGTGGAGTGCTGTCCTCAGGAGGGACTTACAGGTTTCTTCATTACATGTTATACTGCATGTTGTTTGAATATGTGTTTATTGCAGTAAAATGAAATGGTTTGTTTTGATCGCAGAGATGCTTTGGTCTGGGCTTGAAAGTTTTGTTTTTGACTGGCTAATAAATGCTGACCGGTAAGACTGCAATTTATTAACTTCTAAACACAATTTTTGGCTATGGTCATGTGCTTTGCTTGCACTTTGGATTTGCATACATAAAATAGCAAAATCAAGTGATCCTCTGTTTCTGTTAAAACTTGAAACTGACTGTTGTCAGCTGTTGTATTTTCATCAATAGTTAAAATATGTCTCTCTTTTTTTTTTTTTCCTTTGAGGTTCTGAGCTATATTTAGCACACAAATTGTGGACTCAGAATTTCTGGGCCTTGGCATTTGTTCAAACCTCAGCATAACATTTATGGGAACATTGAGATGGTGATTTACAAATGGAAAGATGATACCATAGTATATTGTTATACTACTGTCACCTGAGATTCTCCATTAGATGGATGCTTTGCTGAATTTTTTTAAAGAGTTATTATACCTTTTTCTATGTACCTTATTTATTTATGGAATTCTGCTTTGGTGTTAACATTATTATTTTTATTTCCTTTAAAGAAGAAAGAACAAGCGCTTCTGGTTTATACTGTATTTTAATTGAGAAGTTTTATCATAATATGTGATATAGAATAATCACATAGTATTGGGAGTTGTGGAGGATAAATGCGTATTTGTTTTATGTCTTGTAATTTTGCTCAAACATGACCATTGTATGATGCTTTTCTTGGTATAAATTTAATAGATTATTGATGCAGGGTTGTAAGCCAGATTGAATATCCCTCGTTGGTTGATTTGCGGGGCCTCCTCCTGGACTTAGTTGCTCAGTT
>JAXCLQ010000015.1:2432585-2442906 GCA_035584115.1 Cedrela odorata
TATAATTGCTCAGCATCAGGTTTTAACCTGCATGGCTCCATGGATTGAGAATCTCAATTTCTGGAAACTCAAGGACTCTGGTTGGAGTGAAAGATTATTGAAAAGCCTTTACTATGTGACCTGGCGACACGGAGATCAGTTCCCTGATGAAATTGAAAAACTTTGGAGCACAATTGCTAGCAAGCCCAGGAATATTAGTCCGGTTGTAGATTTTTTGATCACAAAAGGGATTGAGGATTGTGATTCAAATGCATCTGCCGAAATAAGTGGTGCATTTGCTACATATTTCTCAGTTGCAAAGCGAGTAAGTTTATATCTAGCACGGATATGTCCACAGCGCACAATTGATCACCTGGTTTATCAACTGGCTCAACGGATGCTAGAAGATACTGTCGAACCACACAGGCCAAGTGCAACTAAGGCTGATGCCAATGGAAATTTTGTGTTGGAGTTCTCTCAGGGACCTGCTGCGGCTCAAATTGCATCAGTTGTGGACAGCCAGCCACATATGTCACCATTACTTGTTAGGGGTTCCCTTGATGGTCCACTTAGGAATACTAGTGGGAGCCTGAGCTGGCGAACAGCAGGTGTAACAGGACGAAGTGTCTCAGGTCCGCTTAGTCCAATGCCTCCTGAGTTGAATGTGGTTCCAGTAACTGCAGGCAGGTCTGGCCAGCTCCTTCCAGCGTTGGTAAACATGTCAGGGCCATTAATGGGGGTTAGAAGTTCAACAGGAAGTTTGCGTAGCCGTCATGTTTCTCGAGACAGCGGAGACTACCTCATTGATACACCAAATTCTGGTGAAGATGGGCTGCATTCTGGGGCCGGTATGCATGGTGTTAACGCTAAAGAACTTCAGTCAGCCTTGCAGGGGCATCAGCAACATTCACTCACTCATGCAGATATAGCACTGATTCTACTTGCAGAGATAGCATATGAGAATGATGAAGATTTCCGTGAGCACTTACCTTTACTCTTTCATGTTACATTTGTTTCAATGGATAGTTCAGAAGATATTGTGCTTGAGCACTGCCAGCACTTGCTTGTTAATCTGTTGTACTCACTTGCTGGGCGGCACTTAGAGCTGTATGAGGTGGAAAACAGTGATGGTGAAAATAAGCAGCAGGTTGTCAGCCTGATCAAATATGTCCAATCAAAGAGGGGAAGCATGATGTGGGAGAATGAGGATCCCTCGGTTGTGAGAACTGAGCTTCCGAGTGCGGCACTGCTGTCTGCCCTTGTCCAGAGTATGGTGGATGCTATCTTTTTCCAAGGAGATCTTCGTGAGACTTGGGGAGCTGAGGCACTCAAATGGGCTATGGAGTGTACATCTAGACATCTTGCTTGTCGCTCACACCAGATATACCGTGCATTAAGGCCTAGTGTCACAAGTGACACATGTGTATTGCTCCTTCGTTGCCTTCATAGATGCCTAGGAAATCCAATACCTCCTGTTTTGGGGTTCATTATGGAAATATTGATGACATTGCAAGTAATGGTGGAGAATATGGAGCCAGAAAAGGTGATACTCTACCCCCAACTTTTTTGGGGATGTGTAGCCATGATGCACACAGATTTTGTTCATGTCTACTGCCAGGTCCTTGAGCTCTTTGCACGTGTGATTGACTGTTTATCATTCCGGGACAGAACAACAGAAAACGTATTGCTTTCAAGCATGCCTCGAGATGAGCTAGATACAGATGGTGATAACAGTGACTTCCAGCAGATGGAATCTAGGAGCTATGAGTTGCCACCAAGCAGTGGAACTCTTCCTAAATTCGAAGGAGTGCAGCCTCTTGTGCTTAAAGGACTCATGTCAACTGTTAGTCATGGTGTCTCTATTGAGGTCCTCTCACGGATTACTGTACACTCATGTGATTCCATCTTTGGGGATGCAGAGACTAGACTCCTTATGCACATCACAGGCTTACTTCCCTGGCTTTGCTTGCAGCTCAGCAAGGATGCTGTAGTAGGGCCTGCTTCACCACTCCAACAGCAATACCAAAAAGCTTGCTCTGTAGCAACCAACATTGCAGTATGGTGTCGAGCAAAATCATTGGATGAATTAGGTACTGTATTTGTAGCTTATTCCCGAGGTGAGATCAAAAGCATCGACAATCTGCTTGCTTGTGTCTCACCACTATTGTGCAACGAATGGTTCCCAAAGCATTCTGCTCTGGCTTTTGGGCACTTGCTACGGCTTCTGGAGAAAGGGCCAGTGGAGTATCAACGTGTGATCTTGCTTATGCTTAAAGCATTGCTGCAGCACACTCCCATGGATGCATCCCAAAGCCCACACATGTATGCAATTGTGTCACAGCTGGTGGAGAGCACATTGTGCTGGGAGGCACTATCTGTCTTGGAAAGCCTTTTGCAGAGCTGTAGCTCATTGACAGGTACACACCCACATGAACCAGGGTTTGAGAATGGAACTGATGATAAGATGCTCGCTCCTCAAACCTCGTTCAAGGCTCGAAGTGGGCCTCTGCAGTATGCATTGGGATCAGGATTCGGAACAGGTTCAACACCAACAGCACAAGGCGGTGCAACTGAATCAGGGTTGTCACCCAGGGATGTGGCTTTGCAGAACACACGACTGATGCTTGGGCGGGTGCTTGACAACTGCGCGCTAGGGAAGAGAAGGGATTATAGAAGGTTGGTGCCTTTTGTAAACACCATGCTTCACCCATAAATTGCAGCCGGTACTCGTTGCAATTTGATTGAAAAAAGAAATGAGGTAAAGTTTAGGTGGGGAGGGTGGGCCGATTTTGTAAATAGGATCTTGAAAATAGGTCTTAAAATAGTGTATCCTCTAGTTTCAGCATTTTGTAAATTAAATATTTCTTCTTTCTTAATGTGATTATGGTTCTGTTGATTCTTGCTCAGCTAGTTGAAATGGAGCTCTGGTTATTTAACTGATTTGTCACTCAGCCTAATTATTTAAAGAATTAAACACATTTCGAGTTTCCAGCCTTCCAAAACCGACCAGAATTTGGGAAACTTGTGAACTAAAGAAAATTGGGTGACAGCATTACTAAAGTGCTATTATTATTTAATTTTTATATTTACAAAATAACAAAAATAACAGTTTTGATCTTGAGATATATATATATATATATATATATTATGAGTTTGCTATCAAAATGCACCATCCATTTGTTTAGTTCAACAAAATAACTTTTCATTTGCGGATATAAATGCTCAACTGGACTGAAATATGAATGGACAAAACATTGATAATCAAATGAAAAACTAATGTTTCCACTTCAATCCAAGTTAATAACATCATACATATCATCCGATGAAAGCAAATTACAACACGATTGGCCGTGCCTTAGCTTCATTTCAGTCCACACTACAAGATCCAATATCAAGCATCAAACAATAATTCAACAGTGCAGCAGAGAATATATAGGCGGATTGACAGACCTCCTTGTACACTCCTTTGACAAACTAACTTTATACAATCAAGCACACTTCTTATTAATATTCAAATTCATCAGACCTCCATAGAAAACCTGAATTTTCTAACTGGGGCTCTTCGATGATTCTATCAATGTTGACCTACCATGGAAAATTTGTCAATACCTCTTGGTCCATTTTAGTAAACGAGGATTGACGTGACAGATCATTCAGTTGGAGTAGCATTCTTTTTGAACAAGGCATAGGCATCACTATATATGGCCACTGAATTCGAGAATACAGCAAGAACGATCATGAAAGTACACAATATCTTGTCTCTCTTTGTTGCTATGTTGTGACGATCCCTGAAATGCCACAAGTAAAAGCAGGCGAAAATTCAGGATTTAGTGTTTAATGAAGATTTAAAGTGAATAACAAAAACAGCTCAGCTCAAAAGTCGAATGAAACATATTATGCCCCTTAAAAAGACCACAGGCCACTACATTTTCCGTATGGTAGTAAAATATTTTTGGAATAGTTAACCATGAAATGTACACCGAATCATTACGGTTTGACATCAAATTTCATTATTATTAATTCAGGTAACAACTGAACATTCTCAATTGATGAATCAAAAACTCACCGAAGAGTGATGGCAGCGGGAAAAATGAAACCAAGGCAAACTGCAGCAGTTGCTCCAGTGAATTGGAAAGCATCCCAGATGCTGGGGATGAAATTTGCACCCAAGAAGATAACAATGAGAAGCCCAGAGGTGATAAATGCAAACCTAGTATTAGATGAAGCCAAAGGCCTTGCTGAGGGAAAGCAGAGACCATCCAAGTTGAGCCGCAATGGATAGAAGATAACGGGAAATACAAGCATGAGGTGAGCAGCATAGCTAACACGGACAGCATCACTAAGTAGGGAGCTGTAAGGAATGCCAAGGGCAGCATCGAAGTTGGCAAGAACATCATCGAGAGTAGCATCACCAAAGAGGAGGAACCCAAAAAGGCTTGTCAGTATGTACACAGTTGAGCACAAGCCAAGTGAGGTTTGCACAACCGGTAGAATCTGTGAGGAGTCCTCAAGTTCATTATCTATGCTGTGAACTGCAAAGAAGAGCTCAACATATCAATCGTAGTGATGCAGCACATCCCATTTATGAGAGAAAATAATAATAATAATAAAAACATAACTATAAAGTTGAGAGTCAAATCGCTGACAGAAGTTTAGACTAAACCGGAACGTTGAAGATCAAAATCCTACATTAAATTTCTCAAGTTTATTCTAAACTAAAATGAGTCCTGTCAAGGGAAAATCAACATTAATTATTTCTCATCAACACAAAACAATTTGATTACTTGAAAAAGAGAAATGCAGGTTCTAGAGAATGCATTTAAGAAAACAAATCAAATACGATACAGTCCAACCAAGCCAGAGCCATTTATATATAGGTCGAGTATAAGACACCCAAGTCACACCTGCTGCAGACCACAAAAACCACTTAAATCAATAATCATGCTTGCTTACCATTATAGTGGCAGATGTATGCAGTGACGAGTACAGGGACTACAGTGAAGATATTGAAGACAGATGCCAAATCAGTTACATCAGGTAGTATTCTTGGCATCTCTATTCCTCCACTTAATAACTTCACAATTGAAATCCCCACAGTGATTACAAGAAATACAACCGCCAGTGCAACTGATAAGGCAGATGTGAAACTTAAAGAATCTGCAACCATAAAAAAGCACAATATATCACCACATTGAAATGTCCAACACAGAGAGGCACTAAGGCTAAAAAGAAACATCACTTTCTACACAACCCAAATTTTTAATGATTGAAAAAAGTGCCCATGCAAAGTAAGCAATGGGAAAAGCAAAACCAGTGCATGCCCCTCAAGGTACATGCATGCTTGTTAAAATGAATTTTATTGTCAACAATATTTCACCTAATAATAAAGAAACAATTTTGCAAGGAAGAGTTGCAGATTGACATCTAACAAGAAGATTGTAATTAAGGAGGTTTGTAGGCTGTTTTTCTATATTGCCAGAAGGCAATATACAGCAGCAAACAGATTCAAGGATAATAAACTACAAGATAACATCTAAGATTGCGAGGTTTATACTGATGCTTTACATAGTCAGTAAATTAAGAAAAGATGTAAAAAAATTGGCATATAACATAATGAGATACCGCTTAATATGTTATTACTTTCCAGTCAAGGAATTTACCAATTCGCTTGAAGCATGCCAACGGAGAAAAAACCCCAAGTGTTGTAACAAGAAGTATAAAAGTACGCCCATTCCACCAATGTTCTCCAAACCACCCTTCAAGGACACCAGCATGGTGAACTCCACTCGAAGATGTTCCCGAAAGCACATCACCTTCAATATAGTATCAATCATTACACATATTTAGAGCTTTTCAATGTAAACAAGAGAAACCTTAACAAAACAATTAAGTAAACAAAAACTTAAATCCGGCCAGACAACAGATCGAAAGAAAAAAATGAATATCAAACAACACAAATACATGATATAAATAATAAAATGAAGCCGTACCAATAATAATCATGTACACAATGAGTACACCAATATTGTTGACTAAAATACAAACTTGCAACAAAACCTTCCCCCACTTTCCAAATGCTTCCCCCATAAGACCTCCATAAGAAGTCGATTTCCCAGCCCTACTGAATCTGAGCAACAGCTCAATTGAGGCATCAGTCAAAAAGGCCATGAAGATGATCAAAACGATCCCAAGACCAAGACCAAGCACTTTCATGGTAGCAGGCAAGGCCATGATCCCAGCTCCAACAATTGTAGTTGACAAATTAAATACTGCCCCAGTAAAGGAAGCTCCATTAAATTCAACAAAGCCAGCATCTTCTTCTTGTCTTGAAGGCAACAAAGGTGCATTCTCATCAATGACAATCTTTTTGCTCCTCCTTGAATTCCTTGAATTCTTATCCTTTGGGCTGATGTTTCCAATTGTCATCTTTCAGAAACTAAAATTCTCCGAATAAGCAATTGAAGTTTGGGGAAAATCTATAAATTAGCTGTAACTTATACTTTATACAGTATAATCCCAGATTATCTGTGTACATGAAACCACAAATTTAGACTCCAAATGATACGTCTTTGTACCTTTTAGTATAAAACTGAAGTTATATGCAATTCTAATAGTCCTTACCCGCAATACTTGCAAGTCTTTTTAGTATATTGACTCTACAATCTGGCTTTCTGAGATTAAATCAAGATGATTTACAAATTCACTACCAGAAAAGCTGAAAACTTCCACAAGAAAATATAGATCACAGGTAAATGGTCACCAATTGACCACACAATGAATCAAAATAGTACAATTTTGGATTAAAACAAAGATAACTCAGATATAAAAGGTTTAAACTTTATCTTCTAATAAAACAATAGATAACAAGTATCTACAATTAAAAAGCTGAATTTTTATTATTATTATTTTTTAACAAAAACGAAACCAAACAAGCAAACCCAATACCCCAAATCTCAAAACTCAAAGAACCCAATTGAAATCTTCCTCAATTCGATCCAAAGCAAGCATCAAACCAAACAATTCACAGAGATTTTTCACAAATTTGAGATAGAGAAAGAGCCAAAATCAGGAGTTTCAGATAGACGAGATATGAACACAAGTCCTCCTTCAATTCCTGATTTTAGCATTAATTTATGGAGAGAATTCAGAATAGAGAAAGCTTCGCCTACACAGAACAAAGTCTGATATGTTGATGATAAAGACAAACACCACCCATTAATATAACAACTGAGGAAAGAAGGAAATGACTAGAAAATTAGGAATTACTGTTGTTGTTAACTTTTCATAATTCATATTTTTCTTTAATTTTAAAAATCCTAATAAAAGACATCCAGTAATTTCAGACGTCAAGTTGTGTTTTGTCTATTTCAATCAATGATCATAAGCAACATGTAAAAAAAGTAAAAATCAAGTTGAAGCTTATGCTTTGAATTATGGCCAAAGATTTGCAAGATGGAAGTTACAGCTTAGGATGAACTACTTTTGGTACAAATTTTATATCTTGTTAAGAGGGTAATAATCATTAATTACCAACTATATGTTAAAAAAAATCTGGGAAAATATAATATGGTTGTTATTATAAGAAGGTATTTGCAATCAGTCAAATAATATTTTTTTTAATCAATTCAATCTTATTATTTTATGAAATTGCTATGTATTTAAGAAAAAAATAATGAACAAGTATTGCTTATTTTTAGAATAATATAATGATGACGATGATGACATTTGCCATGTCTTTAAGAAAAAACCCAATAAGTAATTATATTTTGGAGTAATTTTAACCAATTGATTAGGGTTATATAATTATCATAAAATTATGAAATAATACATGACAAGCATTTATTGAGGATTCTTTTTTTATGTGACTTCACTAATTTTATTATTTTGATTAGTTGTCTTGTATTTTTGTTTCAATAAAATATGAATTTTATATAACGAGATAGGATGGAGAATCCTTACATAATCTTTTATATTAATTTTTTTAACTATTAGATCAATGTACTTTATTATTCAATTGAGATTAATCCAATTATATATATATATATATAAAAGTAGTATAAAAAATAGGTACTTTTAAATATTAATAAATTAGATAAAATTAAAAATTAAACATAGTTATTAGGGATGACAATGAATTAAATATTCAAAAAAATTGGGTTATCTGAATTCGAAACCGACTCAAATATTTAATATTGATACCTAATCGTAACCGAAAAAAAATTACTTATTTAGTATTTATATTTGAAACCAATTGAAAAATCGAATATACATAAATAACCAATTTATTTATTTTATTTTTTGTTTCCAAACTAAGTTTACAAATAATATGTTTTTTAAATTAAATATTTAAAAAATAATACTTTTTTAAATTAATATTTTTTGGTTGAATATAGAATATCAGATAACCAACTAAAAAAAAACTATTTGATTTAAGAACTTAACTTGTAACCTTACTATTTAAAAATAAAAAAAAATTCAAATAATATTTTTTAATCAACTACTAGATTTTTAATACTAAAATCATAACCGGCCAAAATCAATATCAATTATATAATTATAAAATCAAAATCTATCTACTATCCAATAAACTTCGAATATCAAATAATTTTTTTGATTAGATAGTGTTAGATATCTAAAATATTCGACCAAATTATAATCCCTAATAATTATTTAACTTATAGTTATGATTATTAAAAGGGTCATTATAATTGAACCCTAGATTTAAAAAGTTGTACGAGGAGCCATTGTTGCATAAATCAAATAACATTGTAACACGACTTATATGGTAATCCAATGAGCAATATCAACGTAATCTTAATAGACATCCAATGTACACACATAATTTGATTTGTGTCTTAATCATAATTAGGCATGATAATACATGTCCATATTATAATACACATTAATATTTTAAATTAAACACAAGGCTATGGTTGCACCAAATGTAAATAGATAATGAACAAGATTCCAATTAGGCAAATACAATTATAACTAAGTTGTCACTATAACCTCTTTGAAAATTTGGTCATTTTGGGACTAATGATAAGATCCCAAATCAATTGATTGAAGAAAAAAAAAACCTATATTACAATAATGTTACTATTTTAATAAAGTAGGTGACCAAATTAGATGAATTTTGACCACGCGATTTAGTTGTCTTATGAGCTCATAATAAAAGTCAATATATATCTTTTTAATTTTAAGAACGACAAATTTTGACACAATTGGTCACGTTGATATGAATTCGACATAAATTTATAAATTTAAATTTATATAAAATATCATGATCATTAAATAGATACACGAAATAATTAACAATCATGTCGAATTCATGTTTCAAAAATTTTTAATACGTAAATTCATTTATAACATTATAAATTATATAAATTATATAAATAATTATAATATATTAATTATTTAAAATAATTATTTTTATTACGTTTAAAAGATATTAAAAAAATTAATTAGTATTTAAATATACAATATAATAAATATTATAATATATAAAAAATTATGTTAAACATTTGATTATAATTTAATTAATTATTTAATAATTATATTAAGTTATTTATTATTATTATTAGACGTGTTAAATTTAGATTAACCTTGTTTATTATAGGAATACAAAACCATACAAATACATCTTGATAATCATAACACTAGAGCTCACCTAATGTCACATGAAATAAGCGACAATAATCCTTTAATTTCACTATCATAGGTCTTTTTAATGGGACCGGGGGACTAGAAAATGACCTAAGGGGAGTGCATTGTAGTATAAGTCGAATTAGCTAGACAAAAAGTCATATGTGGAATATAATATTTTTTAAATATTTATTTTCATTTTATGTTATAATTGAGAAGATCGTGTTGTACATATATTTTGTTATATTTATATCGTGTTAAATAAAAAATAATTTAAATTCGATTTATTTATTAATTATGTTAAAAAAATTAAATATAAATACAATTCGTTTAAATATGATTAATAAATAAATTATAAATAAATAATAAACGAATTAAGATGATTTATTTATAATAAGAATTCGTTTATGATACACTTATTTGTTTAAAATAAAAATATTATAAATAAATTAAAACAATTATTTTATTTTTTTATGATATTAATTTATTTATGATTTATTTATTCGTTTATAATTTTTATTTTAAATTAATAAATAATTATAATACTTTAAATATAAATATGAGTAACATAAATAAATATGACCTGATTTATTATTTGTGTTAAATTTTTTAAATTGTGTATATGGCGATTCAAGATCGAACCCGGATCCGAACCCAAAATCCGAACCTAAAGGATAAACTTGAAGTATAACCCACA
>JAXCLQ010000015.1:2457828-2477262 GCA_035584115.1 Cedrela odorata
AAAAGATTACAATTAAAATCTTACCTTAAATTTTTCACCACCAACGAGTTAAATAACTCTTTCTTGAATTTTGTGTGCAGATCTATAATTTTTAATACTTTTTTTCTACCTTTAATACATCTGAATTTGAATTTTTTAGTAAAATAAAAAGTTGCAGATATTTGAGTTTTCTCTCTAGAACTTTTTGAATTGTGTAAATTGATCGAATATTTTTTTATAAATCAATCATCCAAGTGTGTGGTCTTTAATATTTTAATTTTTTGAAATATTTTTGCCGATACAAAATTTTCTTTCAACTTTCGAATAAAATTCCTTTTTTTTATTCTTGTTATCATTGACGTATATGTTTTTTAGACCAAAAAAGGGTTTATACAATTTTTATATTTTGACTTTTTAAATCCCAATTTAAGTAAAAAAGTCGCTAAATGAATTCATAATCTTATTAGTAATTCATTTTAAAATTAAATACTAATTAATTAATATTATTCTAATCAAATTAAAAATCCTATAACTAAATAATTATAATTAAATACAAATACTTTACGTAATTATAATTTAACCCCAATAACTTTCAAAATTATTAAATAAATTATTAAAATTATGAACTTAACAATTAAGTTCTTAATTATTTATCTACATAATTTAACTTTATGTAACCCATTAGTTTCTTTTTTATGTTGATAATGAGATTAGTTATAAATTTTTTAAGTTTATATAAATTAATCTAATTAATTTATTCTCAATTAACTCCTTAATTAAGAAACTAATTTTCATATATCAAGATCATGACCACAATTGCAAAATAATATTAAATTTAGTAAAACCTATTCCTTATACGATTATCATATGATCCAATTATTTCATCTCATACATATCTTACCAAAAATTTTAGAGTACGAAGAATATTTACTCTATTAAATCATGATTATTAAAAATTTTGACCAAAACTGATAATATAATTTTAGAGTTACTGAAACTCTTTTTAGAACTTGTCATAGTTATGGTATTATATTATCACTTATGTCAAAATAGCGTCTCTTGGGTTATCGACTCTATATTATCCAGAGCGTCGAATCTTTCATAACTTTCGTGTGCTTTTTATATTATCCAATTATTACCTTATACGTAATCTCTTTATTAACGACAGAGGTGTAACGTTAAAGCATATACGTTCCACAAACAAAGTATTATGAAGACCTCGAGTTTAAGGATCAATCATATCATTGAAACTTATAGAAATCCTATAAATATGTGGATAACACTTTATATGGGTTATCAAGTGAGTTAGTTCGACGTACTTATTCTTTAATAAACATCCATATATTAGATTAAGTGAACATTTTTACTAATAACTTATGAGATCAACTACATTCTTTCTATAAGGAATCATACATAACATATGCCGATTTAATATGAATTTATCAATGTCCTAGTGTTAATAATTTTACGATCGAAAATATTTAAGAATGATGAGATCTCATAAATTAAATATAAGTTAATTTCTCTAATTATCATTCTAAATACTTTATATATAAGTAGTTAACATAGACAAAATTTATATACAAAATTATTAATTTTATTAATCAATGTAATAATATATAATTACGTATTTGTTCCTATTGAATCTATATATAAGTAGTTAATATAAATAAAACATATATATAAATTATCAATTTTATTAATTAATATAATAATATATAATTACGTATTTGTTCTTGTTAGAATTAAGGCATATAACAACAATAATTGCCCTCGATAAAGTTATTTCATTAAATCCTAGACCAGACTTCTGCAAGAGCCGAAATAAGTGCAAAGCTTCAATGCCTCGGTCATTTCGTGCATAACCAACAATAATTGCATTGTAAGATTGCAAACCATGATTAGGCAATGAGTTAAATAGCTTTTGAGCATATGGCATATTGCTACGTTTTGCATACATATCCAATGTGGCAGTTCCAACTATTACGTCCAATCCAAAATCTGTCTTTAAAGCATGGGCATGCAACTGAGTACATAAATTAAGAGCCGATAACACTGCACAAGATCTGAAGAGACTAGCATAAGTAGACTGATTAAACCCAATTCCTTTCTTTTGCATCTCCTTGAACAATTCCAAACCCTTAACAAAATTATCATTTTGAACGCAAGCTGCAATCACAGCGTTCCACGAAACCCAGTTATCATTTATCAAGGTGATACAATGGAAAACATTGCAAGAAATCACGCAACAAAAGAGCTTGGGCAAAACAAGGTAAGTGGGTTGATCAATTCTCTGTTGTTTTCATGTCCTTGGAGGTTTTGTATTTTATGCTGTAAAAACTTGTCTTCCATGGGCAGGATTCAGGAGAAAACTTCCCTAATCAGCGTAAAATTGTATTTGTTTTAGGTAATCTTACCACTAGGTTCATGGTTTTGGCTTGGTTTCTTTTGTGCAAGTTTTAACAAGAGAAATAATCTGTGTAATGTAATGTCAAAAAATATTCACAGGTAGACTAAGCAGTGGAAAAAGCAATGCTCCAAAATTGCCACACACTTGGGCTTTTGCCATCTTAGCGCAGCCATCTTCTTCAAGCAGCAATTGACTCTGGATCGGATTACGAAAACGTTTATACTCTGAATAACTTTACGGTAATGAATTAATAATCCATGTCTGATTTTACAGAAAATTGATCCAGGATTCCCAGAAGGAAGGAAAGCTTGTGCCGTCTGAGATTGTCATCAAGCTTCTGCGAAAGGTAATGCAGGGAAGCCAGAACAAGGAATTTCTCGTCGATGGCTTTACCCGCATTGAAAAAAATCTTGCTGCAGCTGAAAACATTGTAGTCTTACAACCATACACACTTCTCATTTTTAAATAATCAATACCTCTTATTTTTCAATCATGTTACATCTAAAAATTGAGCCGGATGTTGTACTGTTTTTCGACTCTTCAGAAGAAGAGATGACCAGACGCCTTTTAAATACAAACCAAGTGAGAATTTGCACTAATTTTTTTTATCAAACTTTATGTGTTTATGCTCTGCAATTTTTCCTTCAAATGCCGACATTTTCTTCTGTATTCTTGGAGGGGAGAGGTGATGATAACATTGAAACCACCAAGAAACGACTCAAAAGTGTATTACGATTCGATGCGGCCGTAATAAATTACTACAGCTCAAAGGGAAAGATTCGTAAGGTGAACTTTTGCATCAATTTCCTAAGTACATTTCTAGCTAGTTGTCTAGATGATGAATTCTGTAAAATATATATAGAACAAAAGTCGATATACAATTGGAAGATGATTGAATGGTTATTTGTTCAGATTGATGCCGATTGAAGAGGTGTTTGATGCAGTCAAGGGAGTGTTTTCTGAGGAGAAAGCAGAACCTGGGAAGAACAATTGGTTGAAAAATGATTCATGCAATGACGTTACATCAATTACGCTGTTTCCGACAGGGAGGACATTGTTTGTTGAAAGAATTATAAATTTGACTAATTGGATATTTGTCGTGTACTCAGCTAAATTCCCACAGTTTACATCTTAAATTCCATGGAAATTATCAGAACTTAGACTCACAACTCTGTGGCTGCAGCATCTTCCAATAAATCAAGTGCTTCATTTTGTTGAATAAATAATAATATTATAATAGTAAATTCATAACAAATATTAACATAGATTTATAGAAAATTCATTGCTACATGCAATCGAAGAAATTAACGTGTTATATTTTGTTGCCATATGAAAAATAATATTATATTATTGTCGTAAATTTCATATAAAATAAAATAATTTTTTTAATTTAGTTTTGTTTAAAGGACTCGATTATAAATGCTAAATTTTTATATCGAATTTAATATATTTGTTTGGTTCGGTTCGATCCGATCCGGTTTATTTTTCCGATTTCAATTTTATTTTTTTACCTAGTCCTAAGGCTTAGTACCCTACCCCTTTTGTATCACCCTAAGGAAACGTTAAAAATTATGAAAAAAATATAATAATTTTTCTCTCTTAAATTTTAAAATAAAATGTACAAATGCTTTAAGTTTTTAAGTTTGTAAATTGTAAATTTTTATTTTTTCAATGAATCCATGACTTACTAATCTTATGGTCAATGGTGGTGCCCATTAAGAATTGCAGGGTCAATTTAAAATAAATAAATAAATATTTATAATTTTATTTTTAAAAAATAATATTTATTTTTTATTATTTTAATCATTATAAATTTTTAATATTTATATTTAGCACCCACTACATTAACGATGACTTCACCCCTGCTCATCCTCCTATAGTTATACTAAATAACTACAAAGCATAACAATATGGATCTACATGCAAATAAATGCTAAATTATTTATTTATTTATGATTATATAAAAAATAAGGGATTCAAATGTTATAACCCCTAAAAAGTAAGTCAGAAAAATCCCCGAAGTTTCGGCTTTTAGACTTTGGAAATTACATAGAAAATTCGTACCAATACTTATTCGTTTCCTGGAACCCACCGCTGTCTCTAAAGTCCGAAAGCGAATTATTGACAACGACTTTTGGTAAACTCAAGCATTTCCTCTTACCTTCTCTGAATCTTCCCAGAAAATCAGCCAGTGAAAAAGGTAACATGCCGCGGGTATATATATATATATATATATAATCTTCTGAAGATTGTTATATTCATCGTATAAACAAAATCCCATTTCATATATTTATCCAACTGAGCAACAAGAATGAAAAGTAGATCGTATTCTAATCAGCAGCAGCTGCTACCACTCTGTAATCATTGTGCGGCTTGTACGCACGAACACAGAATCAAATCCCAATTCGACGAAGTAATTTTCAGTGCATCTTACATGACGTTATTGATAGTCTTGCAACTTCCGATGTCAAGTTTTTACCGTAAGCCGATGCAGGATTTTAGTTTCAGTAGTATGCAGTCTGTTTTCCATGCTTTCCTTATTTGTCTGATGGGTGCCTGTTGTGGTTCCATTTGCTCGATCCATATCCGGAAAACGAAGCCGAAGATTGCAAGGTTTTATTATGCTTTTGCTGTGCTGTCCATGGTTGCAAGTTTTACAGTTGTGTTTTCTGCTACTCTTTGGGAAATGTACAAGGCTTTGCTTTCTGTTTTTGCTGGGAATGCTGCATAAATTTGCTTCCAGTGTCGTTGATCAAACAGGTTGTGTTACGAGCAAAAATGTATCCATTCTCATGTTGTTAATAATTTAGCAATAAATTAGTACAATGTTTTACCCAACTACTGAAAATCATAATAAAAATGACTAAACAAGTCATAATAAATAATTTAACTTATTTCTTTTTAAATTATTATTTTTTAAATTATTGGGAAAGATGGGCCTGAAATGGGCCCATCATACTCCAACAATTAAGATCTTTTATGGAACCTGTCTTTTACGTCAATGACAAAATGTCAAAAGGAAACCCACACGAAATTGCCGGTTTGAATTTATATAAAATAATACTGTTATTAAATAAAAAAATATAATATAATATGATATAATTAATAATAATTTTTGAATTTAAAATTAGTGATAACGATTAATTATTTAAATAATTATAACTTATTAATTTATTTATAATTTAATAAATTAAAAAATATTATAATTATTATACTTTAAAAAATATTTAGTTATATAAATAAAATTGATTAGTTTTGAGTAGACAGTATTATAAATATTATAAAAATATATTATAACATATAAAAAATTATTAAATAAATGATACGATTATAATCTATTTAACTGTTTAATAATGATATCGGATTAATATTTTCAATTATTAAAACAATTATTAAATGAGTTGAGTTCGAGTTAGTTTTTATTTAACACGAAATAAATATGAAACGATCATGTAACACTATAAATTTTAGCACCAGACATTAATATTTTTTTAGTCATTCAATTATTATATATTAATATAATATACTAACTCATAGATGTATTCTATAAATAGGACTCAAAATTTTATAAATTCCGAAATAACGATACTTATAATATTATTCTGAAATACCGATACTTATAAAATTAAGTTTTCGTAATTCTCTAAATGTTAATAAGTTTGGGATTACAATTTTTAGATTCTTTAAAAATTTCTACCAAATACACTACTAAAATCTCAAACTTAATTAACAAATTTTTTTTTAAACAATAATAACAAAAAAAAAATTCAACGATTTTAGTTTATACTTTTTTTTTAAATTTTTTTTAAGACTTATTAATATTATTTTTTGAAGTATGGAGCAACAACAAATTTCTTCTTTTCTTAAAGTACTGGTAAAAACATTCTCAGAATTATGAAAACTTAACTTTATAAACATCGGTAATCCAAAAATTACGAGATTTTAAATCTTATTTGTAGAACATATCAACTAAGCTACAAATCCTTATTATGCAAAGTTTGGAAAGAATTTGAATTTTAATAGCGGCAATACGTAATTGTTGATAATTCTCAAAAATTTCACACTTTGTTTGAGACATTTTTCCTCTAATAAGAATGACATTAAATTTTGATAGTCTACTCGATGTCTTTGCTATATTGCACTTGAAACTCTTATCGGCGTATGAGGTCTTGTAATTTTATATTTAGGTTTGAAACTTTTTGTTGAACTTAGAAAGTTTCATATCTCATCGAGCTTAAGATTTTTATTACGTTATGGTCAGGATCTTGTAAGTTCAGGTAGACTTTAAATTTCATTTGTCTTCAGTGAGATTTTGGTTAAGACCGGATCCAAGGCCCATTGAGCTTTAAGGTCCATTGGGCTTACCTATTCCTTAGGCCATTTCTCAAATAGTATGAAACAAAATTGAAACAAAAATAATTTTAGAGAGCATTGGCTCTAATACTATGTTAATTGAATTTTATATCCAAAAACTTAAATTATAAGTAATTAATGGTCCAACATTAATTAATATTTAAAATCTTAATAACTCCCTTTCAATTAACAAATTATGTTTAGAGAGTTGCTATTTACTTCCTAACAAATATTTTGAATACCCTATTACTCGAACATCCATTTAATATATTTTAAAATATAAATTTCTACTAGGTACAACACTAAAATCCCAAATTTAATTAACAATTTTTTTTTAAAAAAAATAATAACAAAAAAAATTCCTACGAATTTAGTTTATTTTTTTAAATTTTTTTAAGACTTATTAATATTATTTTTTGAAGAATGGAGCAACAACAAATTTTTTCTTTTCTTAAAGTACTAGAAAAAACAACTTGCCTTTTTATTTCTTATCTTTATGATAGTTTAAAGATTTAATTAATTTGCAAATGTCTAGCATATTAAAAATAAAAAAACCACTTAATTTTTAAGTATACTCCAAACATTTATCCCAGACTCATAGACTCATAATTGAATAAATATATATGTATATACTATTTTTCTTTAGTTTAATTAAAGTTTTAACTAAATCTTATTTAGTTACTTTATTTTCTTCATAGTAAATTACATTAGGGTTAATTTTTTAATATAAAATTTTATAAAACTATAAATGTTCAAAGTAATTTTAAGGGTGTTTATTCTTTAGAACCACTTATATTTAACATATTGTGGTTTTCTCCCACAAAAGAGTTGTAGCTTAAAAGTCTCGATCAACTGTACGTGAAAACAATATTTTATGTAAATATGAACTTATAGTGGATTTTAATCTTGCAATTAATTGAATTTAATAGTTGTACAATTATGACTTAAAAGTCATGATCAATCATTTTTGAAAAACTTTTAAGTTTAGACTCTAGAATATTAGAGGGAGGTGAAAGTTGTTTCTAATAATATAAAACTCAAATAATTAATAAATTAAAATAAATAAAAATTTATTGAATATAAATTAATAAATCTCAAACAAATCACTACGACAAAACTACAATAACAAACAAATTCTAAAATAATAAGTAAAAATTGTTGGGTATATTGACTGAATTATGATTAATGCCTAATGAGAGGTGAGCCTAAATTAACGACGAAGTAAGAGTTTTAAGACTAGTTTAGTCTTAGAGACACTTACTAAGTGATAACAAGAACTCTAGGTGAAGTGAAGGCCAAGACCTTTAGGGTCGGATAAAAAACCTCAGAAGTGATTATTATATGAGGTCAGGAGAAATGCCTCAAGTAAAATTATCTAGGTGAAGTGAAGGCCAAGACCTTTAGGGTCGGATAAAAAACCTCAGAATTGATTATTATATGAGGTCAGGAGAAATGCCTCAAGTAAAATTATTAATTCTGAGGCTTCAAACACGAGGTCTTGGATACAGCTGATAAAGGTATCAGATATATATAAAAACCAAATCCATCTTAAACTAGTAGAAAGCCTTAAGTTAAGACTTTCGATGCCTTTTCTTTAGCTACATATTAAGGGAAGACTCAATTCTTTCCTAAATACTTCCAGATTATTCCATAATAAAGATCCTTAGCCTAATAAAAGTATTTCGTAATAAGGATTTTATGTCTAGTGGATACATTCTGCAATAAGGGCTTAATATCTCATAAAATTCGAAAAACTGATGTTTATCAAATAAAATTTCTATGATTCTCGTACGACAAGATTCTTGTTTACAGATTCTTGTTTACAGATTTTATAAGATTCTACTAAACTTGAAAGACATGAACATATATAAAAGGAGTTCAAAGGTAACCAGGTATGACTATTATTCTCCAAACTTTCTCTCTTTCACATTATAAAGAAAAACCCTTACTTAAGCATCGATGAGTTTTTGCAGGAATACCGACTTTCACCCCCAAGAATTTTGTTGTAATCGCAAGTTAAATAATTAGTCAAGCAAGAAGAAAAAATCATTGTTGATGCACGGAATTTAAAGGATAATTTTTGCTGCATCAACAAAAGTAAATAAGAGAGACAAAAATTTGTTAATGTCACGCCCTCAAATTCGGAAGGATCTGAAATGCCATTTTTTTCAACTTACAAAACTTAAACCACTCGGAAGCATTTAAAATTTAACATATATACTTTCTTACATATTCCTTAGTCACAAAAACCTTATTGAACATTTAAACAACTCATAAACTTTAGTTACAGCAGAAGTCTTGATTACCACACTAACACAATCTCAAAATAAAACCTTAGACATTATAAAACAATTTAAACTAAATCCCCACACATATCCATATTATTCTTTACTTTGAGAATCTCAATAAACTATAATGAACGATAATTTAATGAACAAACTAGTTTTCGGCTTTCAAAATCAAAACATCTTTATATCAAATATACAAATCTACCATTCTTACTTATGCAGAATGATGCAAATAAGTTTAAAGTCTTATAAAACATTTTCGTAATTTTCAAAGTATTTCTTTCTTCTTTCAAAAATATTTGACTAGCCTTTATTTACGAAAATTCGATCCACTAAACAGAAATTAGAGCTCCAAAGGTAAAGTCTACTAAACCTTAAAAATCTTTCAAAATATCTTATAAAACATTTACTTAGGGACTTTATATAACATAAGGGAGTTTGAATATTATAATCAGAACATATAAATAAAAATCTGATTATGGTAGATCAGAACATATAAACGAAAATCTGATTATGGCCCATTAGAACATATAAACAAAATTCTGACTATGGCGGATTGAAACATATAAACAAAAATCCAATCCACTAATAGAAATTAGAGCTTCACAAGTAAAGTCCATTAAATGTTAAAAACATTCAAAACTTCCTTAATCTTAAAGCAAAAAACACTTTCATGCCATGTTATATGCCAATGCACAAAATACAATCATGTTTGTCATATACTTTGTTTGCTAACGTACAAACTTGTCAATGATACACAAACACATACATACAAATAATATGACTATTGAGATTCTTTTAAAATAAAAGTCAAGTTTTCTTACATGCAAGCATTTAATTGATACAACCATTAAATCGAAGTACAATATATTTATACACAACTCATCATAAATACATACATGCACACACACACACACATGCATACATACATATATTTATTGTGATTCATTTAAAACAAAAGTTTAGTTTACTTATATGCAAACTTATCATTGATACAACCATAAATACATATTCGTGTACGAACTGTTGAAGTATATATCTTGGCAACACTAAACCATAACAATTTCCACCTCAAAGCAATATATCCCAAGTAAGTGGAGTAATTTTCTTCAAGTTTCATATATAGTTTGATGATCTTGAAGGAATAAGATTACTTATTGATTTAAGTATTCAGTATTTTCTAATTAGCTAGCTGGGGTTACTAGCTAGCTAGCTTCAATCTCAGGAAGTTTTTTATTTGTTTTTTCGTAGAAACCTAGTTCAGGTGACACTCTACATAGACAGAAAGTCCAAAAACTATAAGGGAAACAAACGTAAGGCAAATCCATGGCACATCCTTGAGGTTGCTTGGAAGAAGAGAAGCAAAGAATAAGGTCAGTGCCAGAAAGATGCACAAGACGGCTACAAGGTAAAAGCCTCTCGCCGCCTTGGGGAAGGTGGGCAACAGGATGATTCCGGTGATCGACGAGTAAAATCCGAGCATCAGCATCAACAAAAACAGATGGTAAGGGAAACAGGCTGAAAATCCATTGACATTTTGTGTACCCCAGGAGGCTGCGAGGAAAGCAATGGTGATGTCAAATGGAAGCATTGCTACTTTGTTAGCCCATGTCTGGAGAATACACTTATACTTGGATACTGATTCTTTTTCTCTAATTTCGGAACTTGTGAACTTTATGAGATTTTGATTGCTTACTGGGTTTGCCTTGCTCCAAATCAGGGCTTCTATTCTGCAGAACACAGAAAAACAAAAAGAGAAAACTACTTTAGTATTTGTCTCTTCGCTTAGAATAATAATATAAATAGATTGTCATCTATACATTGGCAAAGCAAGTGCTTATTGAAATAAAATTAAGATTATGATATGAACGCAGACAATTATATATTAATGTTTTGAAATAATTTTTGTCTTTAGCTATATATAATCGACAAGGAAAATTAATACAAATCTTGTTTAGGGGGTTTAAAACGATTAATTTTATATTATTTCAAGAAACCAATTAGTACACCCACATATTACTAATTAGAATTTCTTAATAAGTATTTTTTATTTGTCTTTCTGAAGAGAATGAAAAGCTTCTTATCTGCACGTAATTTGTAAACAATAAATTCCTTATATAAACCTAAGACTAAAACATGAAAACTCTCTGAAATTTATCATTGACTTTAAGAGAAAAGTGCTTGTTGAATATAACTAAAAACCATAAAACAAAAAGTAGTAGAGCTAATGACCTAGAGAAAGAAAGCATTGTTGAATATGAGTGGAGAATATAACAATATATATACTATGAAGGCTGCAAAGCTTATGTGATCATGAAAGTAACCCTAGTATCCATATTGGAGTTGAGCGGGAGAAGAGAGGAAAGCAAGATTTCTCCTTACAGGACTATTTATATGTCTCGACTTGACAGCAAGGCCGGCATAGTGGAGCTCTTGAACTCATCGATCACCTTAAATTTTGGATGCCTCTGCCCTGGCCCTATTGTAAGATGGTTTGAAATGTGTCTTCAAAATCTATGACACCAAAAAGGTGACCAAGATTTGTTTACACTATAAAACAAAGAATATATGCTTTCAATGTTTCTTATCATTGGAGTTAGCTTCCTTAGGGACCTCAGTGCATATTACAAAAACAATTTGGGGGTTCAAGCTTACATAGCATACAGTGGACCATACTTGCATACAGAATTGAGTTAATTTTCTCCAAGAATGAAGAGATGATCAGTTGGAATATTCTACCTATTGCCATTGGGATCACAACCACTATGAAACAACTTAGTGCCCATCTGAGATAGTTGTAACTTATAAAATAATTTAATACTACTGTGCTAAAGAAATAATTAACTGTTAAAAATATTTAGATGTTTGGTAAACTATTCTGTTAAAAGTGTTGTGAGTTTCAAAACTAGAGTGTGTGCATTTAGTAAATTATAGTATTAAAGTATTGTGACAATGTAAGATGATCATAATAGATATATGATTAAATTGTTTATTTATATCTTTATATTTTTTTAACACTTAATTTTATAACAAGTGAAAAAATTAGGAAGAGTTCATTTATGTTTCGAATACTAACATGCAATAAATTTATAATAAATAAATTAATAATGAAAGTGTAGTATCAAAATAAATAAACAAACTTAAAGAAAAATTTGATGCTCTTATATGTGATTGATAAAAAAATTTGTAATGTAATTGTCGGGTATATAATCCAAAGTCTAAGTGAAGTCTAATGAGTAATGGACTCAGAACAAAGTTTCATGAAGAATAAAGTTCCAAGGGATAATAAAGACTTCAAGAGTAATAAGAGCCGAGACCTCTTAAGGTCATATCAAAGATCTCGGGTTAAAACCTCATTTCAAGACCACCTTATAAAAGTTTTAACCACAAATTATAAAAGTCTCAAACATACAACACCTGAGCTCATCTCAAATGGATAAAGGAGTCTCAAACAAAGACTCTGAAGACCTCACTATAGTTACGTATCTATGAAAGATTCGTTTTCTTCCTAAATTCTCTCCGGATTATTTCATAATAAAAATTCTTAACCTAGTAAACATACTCTATAAGAAGGGCTCAAGATTCCACAAATTCCAGAAAGCTGATACTTACAAAATAGAATTTCTTTGATTTTTGAAATTTAAATAAGATTAGGATTATTATTTTCAAATTTTATAGAATTCTACCAAGTTTGAGAGACTCGCGCTTATAAAATGAGGCTAATGGCTACCAAGTACGCATGATAAAACCACCCTAAACTACATATATTGGTTTTTCTCTTTTCTCTCTCTCACGTTACAAAGTTAATTACAAAGTTAAACTCTGATTTAAGCATCAGAAGGTTTTTGCCGAATAAATAGTTTTTTATCTTTATAGCTTTTAACCGCGAGCGCAAGTTAAACTAGCAGTCAAAAAAAGAAGAAGAAGATCGTTGCTAGTGGAATAGAGTCCAAAGAAGGATAACCAACTTTAGACAAAAAAAAGAAGAAGAAGATCGTTGCTAGTAGAATGGAGTCCAAAGAAGGATAACCAACTTTTTACCTTTATAGCCTTTGACCGTGAGTGCAAGTTAAACTAACAGATAAAAAAAAGAAGAAGAAGATCGTTGCTAGTGGAACGGAGTCCAAAGAAGGATAATCAGCTTTTTACCTTGATAGTCTTTGACCGCGAGCGCAAGTTAAACTAGCAGACAAAAAAAGAAAAAGAAGATCGTTGCTAGTGGAATAGAGTCCAAAGAAGGATAACCAGCTTTTTACCTTTATAGCCAGCTTTTTACCTTTACAGCCTTTGACCACGAGCACAAGTTAAACTAACAGACAAAAAAAGAAGAAGAAGATCGTTGCTAGTGGAACGGAGTCCAAAGAAAGATAATCAGCTTTTTACCTTTACAGCTTTTGACCACGAGTGCAAGTTAAACTAGCAGACAAAAAAAGAAGAAGAAGATCGTTGCTAGTGGAACAGAGTCCAAAAAAGGATAATCAGCTTTTTACCCTAATAGCCTTTGATCGCGAGCTCAAGTTAAACTAGCAGACAAAAGACAAAAAAAGAAGAAGAAGATCGTTGCTAGTAGAACGGAGTCTAAAAAAGGATTTTTACTGCATTAACAGTAATAACGAAGATATAATTAAAATTTGTTAAAGTGACGAGATTACAATAGAAATTATAAAAATCACATTAAATATTCTCATATTTTGTTTAATAAGCTACTTTATAAAAGTAACCCCTCTTCTACTTTTAAAGATACAACAAAATTCAACATACTATGAAATAAGTAGTTTATATTTTTAACAAATATAAATTTAGTAAAAAATTATAAATAAGCTACTTATAATTTTATTCACAACAATAAAAAATGGGCACTTACTCCCAAAAAAATGTTATTCTTAGGTCTCATTTAATATATTCAATTGAATTATATAGGACAATATAAAATTAAATAAGATAAGATAAAATTAAATTTAATTGAAGTGAAAAATTAGATTAGATTATATATATATAACTCTATTATTTAAATTATTAAAAAATTAAATAAAAATAATTAATTAATTAGATATTTATTAATCACTAATTCAATTAAATTAGTTTATATAATAATTCATATTTATTTATTAAGTATTTTATATATACTCACTGATGGGCCGGCCCATTAAGGCACCCAATGTAGTAGATGCATAATTCATATTGGTAAAGAAAATTATCAATATTGATAGTTCTTAATTTTCTGAGTGAGACTATTTGTGCCCTAAATAATATTTTAAACACCTTAATACTCAAACACCCATTTAATGTATTTAAAGTATAAACTTTTATTTACTCCATTCACTAAATCTCAAAAGTTACTCTCAAATTAACTTATCATTCAGACACTTCAATACATAAATTATGAAACTATATATGAATGTGCAAGTATAATGTTAAGATTGTTCAGTGACATTGACACAGTTTATAAATAGCTATTCCGAAAATTATGAATTGCACAAACGCAAAGCCTTCCATGGCACCTCGCTGAGATTTTCAGGAAGTTGAGAAGCAAAGAATATCGTCAGTGATAGCAGGATGCATACAAATGCGATGAAGTAAAACCCTTTGGCCAGCTTAGGGGAAACAGAAAACAGAATAATTCCTGAGACTGATGCGTAGAAACTAACCATCAACATGAAGAAAAACAAATGGTGGGGGAAAAAGACTGGGAATCCGTTGCCATTTTCAGTCAAGGAGGCAACAAAGAAAGCGATTGAAATGTCAATTGGCAACATTGCAATTTTTTCAGCTCATGTTCCAAGGAATATTGCTTCTTGGTTGGTTTCAGAATTTTCAAACTCAGCTTGTGTCTGCATAGAATTCTCCAAAGATTCAAACTGATAACTTGATTCTCCTTTTTCACAATCAGGGCTGCCGCTGCCAAATTCCTGAGCTTCATTGCTTGGAGTATTGTTCTGCCAGAAAATACAATGAAGATGTAATTAAGTTATGCCCAATTAGTTAATTTTTATCATTTGTTCCGTATTGAAATATTAACACTATGTCATGCCGCTATTGTTAATAAAAGAGGCGCAACATGAGAATTTTTTTTTAAAAATCCTTCTTATCACTTTGATTTCAACATACAATTGAACCATTCTGGTCATAGTGGTTTTGCAGCCCGGGAGATTTCTATAATATTCCTTAAATTTACTTTTATCGGTTTTAAAGAAAAATTATTCCAATTTTAAAACAAACAATTTTACACTTAGCAATTTCCTCCCATATATAATTCCCACGGTTGAAAAGGTATACCATCCAGTACGTTGAAGTATTAAAACAAAGTTCCTGCCTCAATACAAACGAGATAGACTAATAAATTGAATTAATTTTGCTATAGCATTATATTGTTTTTTGCAACGACGGCAGAGATATGTAAGAGGAAAGTTTAAGGCAAAGAATGATGAATTAATTTTTCAATTTTAGAGGGTGCACTCAAAAATCTGAAATTTAGGGTCACCATTTGAAATGTAATCGTCCATTTGTAATTAGACGATATGGGATTTTGGCACCTTATTCTCACCTCGTTCATTTTTTTTTTATCTGAATAACGCAAGAAGAGGTAAGTAGAAAGAAAAAGGTATTATCTAGGTTTTTATAGTAATGAAGGGATCTAGATTGAATCGCAGTGGATACAAAGAAGACCTTGATATTCTCAGTTCCTTTTGTTGCCTAGGTAGCTAACAATTTTTAGAAAATCCAGAAGCAAGTGAGAAGAAATTGCATAGATTCTACCTAACACTAAGAATTCCTTGAGATATTCGATTCCTTTTGTCAGAGTGTTTCTTGAAAAATTCATAAGACTTGCAAGAAAATTATAAATCTTACAATACTTGTTGTCTCTTATATGCAGTCAAATCACAATACTAAAATTAATGGGAAACGATTGGCATATATAGTTCCAATATAAAGTAAGTATGTGTTCATCTAGCCAAGAATATTCTACTTAGCTTATTGTCATTGGCTTGACGGCCCCTAGGAAACTTAAGTAATAATGTCCACTCTTGATTCTTCATTTCAATCCAAATTTTATATACCCAGCGAGCATATAAAAATTTCACCTCCATTGCCTAGTTTTTTCCCTTAAAGAAATTGATAATCTTCTTATGACACAAATGTTTGTAATTGTTGTATTTCAATTTAATTTTAAAATTACGAAATTAAAGTAAGACTAAAAACACACTTTTATTCGATAACTATATTTACCATATCTCAACTACATTCCCTTTACATATTTACCATATCTATCCTTTTGTCTATAGACTATATATACATTGTCACGAAGCAAAAAGTATTCTGTAAATGAAGCGTACATTCATTTTAACACTATTAAAAGAAATGCATACAAGATTTTTCTTTAGATGAACGTATAGATAACTTTGCTTAAATGTGCGAAATGTTGTTCTTGTTGCACATAAACAGAACAGAGTCATTTAATACGCTTCCCGAAAGCATTACTTGAATAAACACAGACTTCCAGTGATTGTTACACTGTAGAAATATTTGAACCACACGTGCACAATAATATTCACGTCTTGAAAGATTTCTCCAAATATTGTTAGTGAAGGATCTCAATTCTTCGTAAAATCCATGACATAATCCACGACATACTGTCGAGAGAGCTAGGAAGAAGAGCAGCAAAGAGTATAATTAGTGATAAGATGGAACAGAAACAAGCAATAAGGTAAAACCCTCTAGCCACCGTAGGGAATACACGCCACAGGATGATTGCGACGACTGATGCATAGAAATTGAGCATCATTGAGAAGAAAAACAAATGGGAGGGAAAAGAATTAACAGTGAAAGCCCCCAAGGTAACAAAGAGAGTGATTGGGATGTTGCATGGCAACATGACTATTTTTTTAGCCCATGTCCCAAAAATACTCTTCTTATTCAAGACTGAAACTTCGTCCTTCAATGTAAAAGTTGCCATTTCAGATTGCGTTCTTCCTGTGATGAAATGTTCAAAGTTCCTGGTCGATGGCAGCTTGATTTTCCCGTCTCCACGTCGAGCTAGGTAGTCCTCAGCTGCATGCATTTCTTAAATTAGTCATCCGCCAAAAAGCGTTGTAAAAAGAATGAAATGGAAACTAGTATAAATTATCTCCGTTTTAGCTAGCTTTTGTATAATCTACGCTATTCTATCAACTTCTGATATATATATATATATATATATATATTTGTCTTTAATTAATTACATACGTTAATTTCTCCTCAAAAAAGGTTCTGATACGTATATATTAAAGAAAATGATCTATAAATATTAATGAAATGAGTTGTGAATGGAGTAATGAACAATTACAATCTTAAAATAAATCATTAATTAAATATAATCCTACTCGCGTTGGGGTCTATTTTAAAAAATAAATATGTTCTTGTATAAACATTTATTAATATCTAAGAAAAAGACTTAAATGGAATCAATTTACTTATTTTAAAAATTCTTTTTGATTTGTTAATTGTCATAATTAATTAATTAATTTTGAAAAAAAAAAGTGTAGATGGTAAACGAGTATAATGCATGTAAGACTTTCTCACATTTAAAAATGCAAGACTTTAAAAAAAAAAAAAATACATAAGAGAGTGACGGCTTCACAATCGCTTATATAAATAGACCGTTTTCTCGACTAGTACGAGACCTTTTACTTTGAAAAAAATTGAAAAATAAAATCAATTATATAAAAAAGTTGTCACAATTGATATAAGAGTGAGAGCTATCTTGCATAATTTGTGCAAATCCTACGTACACAAAGAGGTGTGACTGCAAGTCCTTTGATGTACACCTTCTGTTGGGAAGGAGGGGAAAGAGCAAATAACTCTTAGGCCTTTTATAATAAATCCTCAGTTCAATTGCTTAGAAAGAATCAATTCTTGACGTGTGATCAGCAAGCAATGCAACTTTGATTTCATCGGTTGAAAAAAAAACTTCCATATGAATGCCAAGATAATGGTATTATTAATATAAGCTTGAAAATGAAAGTCATCACCAAGTGACACAAATCTTTTTGGAAAGAAAGAGCGATTTTATATCCTAGCTAGTTGGTATTATACTATTATGTGCATTATATCGATTGAAAAGTTTGGGAATAAAAGCCGCCCTCATTTAGTCCACATAGGAAAATCTAATATTCAAGTATATTTGGATTACTACTTCATTTTTAAAGTTTAATAATTAAAGTATTTGATAAATATCATAATAATTGAACAGTTAAATCCAAAAGTTAAAGTTTTCAAGTAAGGGCCTATAACTCAATCTAAAAAGCTTTCAATCCAAAACCAAAACCAAAACCAAAACCAAAAGCACAATTTAATAAGGGCTTATAACTCAAACTAAAACCTTAAATTACTAGATAAGGGACTAACATTACTGGGACTAAGATTTAAAATACATCTATATATTTTTTTGAATTGCTCAACTCAAAAGTTTAAGGTATCATGTAAGGGTATGGGTCCATAGCTCAATTCAAAAGCTTAGTTTACCAAGTAAGGACTATATTAATATGAGTCGGGATTTGAAAAACGCTTAAGTTAGTGGAATTGCTCAACTTAAAAGCTTCTGTGGTGTTAACTCTGATGCCAAATTAATTGAACTACTTAACCCAAAATTTTGAGTTATCAAGTAAAAACCTAACCTTAGTAATTCTAAGAACAACTCTTAATAACTCACTTTGTAGAATGAATTTTCTATTTAAGTGGATCGGATTGATAAGGGTTTCGTTGTGCTAGGTCACTAGAGGAACTTGATTTTTTATTAATAATTCATTCACGAAACTACCATCTAATATATATTTAGTTGGAGCTTAAATGAATTGTGGAATGTCTTTATTTTCAATTATACATATTTTGATTTGAAATAAAAAAGAAAATATTAAACTATAATAACTCAATTTTGGCAAAATTAGAATAAAAATTACATGACTCAAAATATACATGTCAAAATTCTCTAAATATCAAATAATTCAAACCTTGAATACAAGTAGTAACATAAAAATATTATATAATTACTAATCAAACCCTTCTTAATTATGCTGTGGACCGAATTCAAACCGGATCTTTTATACTATTTTAAAAGATCGTATCAATTGAACTAACCGATAATCACAAATGAATAATTACTGAAGCCATAGTATCAAACAAGAGCAAAATTCATGCATATTAATAAAGAAACTTATTGCTGGATTTTATTACTACGAAAGCAATACAGAATTGTCTTGGCAACACTAAGCCACAACAATTTAGATTTCAATGCAATATAAGTGTGTATACCAAGCAAATATGGAATAACTTTATGCAAGATTTGTGATTTGTATCTAGGAATCAGATCACTTATTGATTTAATTATTCAGGATATTTTATTAGCTAGACGTAACCCTAGTTCAGGCG
>JAXCLQ010000015.1:2499625-2515543 GCA_035584115.1 Cedrela odorata
AACCTTAAATACTAAGAACCAAGAAAATGGAAACTCTCTCAAACTTATAACTAAAAACCACAAAACAAAAACACCAAAAGCTTGTTGAACTCAAGAGAGAAGGCTTATGTAATTAAAACCCAACATAAATAAATTAAAAAATCCTGAGGCAATTGAGCTGAAAAAATTAAGCTGCAAAGCATATATATATCCTGTAACCTTAGTATACATATTGGAGATGTGCGGGAGAAGAGAGCAAGTTTCTTCTTGTATGGCTATTTATATCACTTCAACTTGAAGGCAAAGGAGGCATTGAAGGCCTCCTCGAGCTCATCGATCACCTTAAATCCTTCTTCAAATTTTGATTTTAAACGTATATGTCTTCAAAATATGACACACCAAACAAGTTACCAAGATTTGTTTAGAATAAGAATATGGATGTTCTCAATGCCGGTTGACTTAGGAGTTAACTTCCAATGTGACCTCAGTAAATGTGACAAACAATTTTAGAGTTCAACTAAATAACCCCATCGATTATGTAGTTAAGCAAATTTTAGTTTATGGTTCGATATAAATCTAAAGAAAGAAAGAACAGAAAAAAAAAAAAACTACAGATTTGCATTTGAGTTGATTAGGAAGAAAATATTTATCTCTTCAAATATACACTGAACTACTGAAGAATGAGTTGATTTGTGAATTACGAATTGTAATTTTATTTACAACATATTTAAGTGAAATAATAGAAGTATTTATTTTTATATAGTAAATATATATTTTTAATTTAGTAACGATATGGGTTTGTTTAGAATTGAGATATTGTAATTTTAGTACACGGTTGATTTGGAATAGAATACCTAAAAGTGAGTTGACAAGGTTACATTAATTATAAGGTAAAAATTAAAGTTTATTAAATATTTTTGACACAATAGTTATAAATATATCTTTTTAAGTATAAAATTTTGAAATAACTTGTTCACAGACCTAAAATATAATAAATTGATGAGAAATCACATGGCAGTTTCTAACCGTACACTCGATTGAGCCAAGAGTTACCACTTTCGAATATTCTGCCTAGCTAGCTAGCTTTTGCCATTGGTTTCACAGCAGCGAGGAAAATTAAACACAGTAATATTACTCTTGATTTCTCAGTCCATCCTAACATTACATTGAATATGTCTCAACTCGATTGCAACGAAGACAAATTAAAATTCATATTTCCAAAGCATAAGAGTACAAAGAAGAATGTGTGATTATACAGACCTTATTAAACTAATTCCCATATCTGGAGAATTTCTCAAAGTATCAGTTCTTTGATATATCCCCCTCCCCAAGTAGCTAGTCCCACCAGGATCTTTAGATTCTTTACTTCGTATTGGTACTTTTGGAAAGATAGATTTTGCACATTTGATGAAATTTGATAATAATATATATGTCCTTGAATTTTAATAAAATCGATGATTTGATTATTAAACCAATTCTTTTATATTTGTGTCTTTATAAATTTAAATGTTAACTAAACAATAACGTCTTGAAAATAATAATAATAAAATATTTTTTTATTCACGCATACTATGAATTTTATCGCAATTTATGATGTTGTATATGAAAAGTAATTTATTCATTTTAAAAATTGTAAGACAATCATATGTTTGAAAAATAAGAAAATTTGAAAAACAACAAAAATAATATATTTTATACGAGTGAGGATGTAAATAGATTAATTAAATAGAGATACTTCTAAAAAGACAATTTAAGAAAGTTATTTGACTGTTTACATTAATCATAATGCCAAAAAACTTTTATAGTAGAATTTAAGGAAGTTATTTAGACCTTTTTTATTAAGCAAAACATTTTAAAAAAATAGCTTTTATATTTAGTTAAAAATGGTTGAATTTTTTTTATTAAATTAAAAAATAAATAAATTTAATTATTTAAATTAACTAAAATAAAATTTAAATCTTACTGTACTATCCACTTTCATGCATTTTGTATACCATTTTAAAAAGGAGTGTATTTAGAAAATTGGTGAGCATCTGCGAGCAACACCACAAGTAAGACCATTTTTGGCAGTCCAATATAGCCTTAATGTTGAGTTAGGCCCAATGTTACTTATAATGTTTATTGGTTCAAATTTGTTAATAATTTAACACTTGTTTGAAGTTAAGAAGGCGTGTTTAGAACTGTATACCAAAAAGAAAATTTTATCTGATTTATATTTTCTCCTAAAAATTAAGACCTAGTTATAGGCAGTCTAAGACCATGAATAATTATCTTATTATATTATTCAATATAATTGAATTTATAATAAATTAACATGATAAATTTAGATTTAATGGAGGAAAATGTTAAAATTTCATACTTATATCTAATTGTTATGTATTATGAGCATGTTAGAATTTCTGTCCAATTAGCTCAATTTATAATCTTTACACAAATTCATCAAAATGAATATTATGATCTAAACAAATTACCTGGGTTCTTCTAACAAGAATGTCTACACTGCACCATGAAACTAATAGCCAGAAGTGTACATAAATTTTGGTTCATTTCTTTTCTATCAAATACATACTTTGATCAGGATACACTAGAGAAATATGGGAAACCCAAAACTTTCATTCCCACCAATTTGTGTGAGCCGATGCAAAGTAATATATTTGTACATGGCAGAGGGTTTTATTACCATTACAGTGACTAACTAATGCTTGATTAATTAATTTTCTTTTGTCTTTCCTTTACTTTACAGAATAGTAAGATATTAAGGAAGTGAATCAGTTTATAAGGCTATCAGTTATTGATATTGACGATCAAATTAATGGAATGAACAGTGTAATGTCTATCATTTGACCATTCTAATTGATAATTAATGAATAAGATTAAAAGTGGTTTCTGTAGTTAATAGTTGTAAATAACTATTATTTACTGATAACAACATTAGTGACGAAATCCACTAATGCAACAAAAAGTTGAGTTGATCAATTGTTTGATTCTTAGAGTTAATTATATATACCACACAGTTCTTAAATCTATTCCCACTTTCCCCGTTTGTGCAATATATATGAATTGGGGTTACATCAGCAGCAAAAAAAAAAAAAAAAAAACAGCAAATAAAAAAAAAATTGCAAAGAAACAAAACTATTGTAGTCATTTTCGCTAATGGAGAAGAAGCTAGCCTAGCCGGCCCCTATGGCTCTCTCTCATGCTGTCCACAAAAGCACTCAATGCAAAAGCACTTATTTCATTCCCTCTAGAAACCTGATAAATATATGGTTGGTTATTGTGGCCTTTGGAAATCCCTTTGGCCTCAACATTAATTTCTACCAAAGCTAACCCTAGCTATTTCTGATTTCGGCTGAGTGATTGATTATTTTTTAAAGAGGATGTGGGGACATATAAATTATTACCTCAATCATTCATCATTCTGAGATTGAAAAATTCGAAATTGGTGGTAAGTTTGTGCATCCTCCAGGGTTTTGTCATCGATTTGTCGTTTGTGGTATAAATAAATGACAAGAGCTTGCTAGCCAAACCCACTTTTAATTTGCCGTGCCCAAAACATATAGAAAATTTTTTATCCTGGATGGGGTTGCATTCGGCATTCCAGGATCAATATGATAAGCTGCATCATTACATGGATCACTTGCTGTTGATTTTGCACATTTTGTTGGCCACAAATTAGTCACAGATTCAAGCATGCTTGTGAATTATATCATATGGACTTAATCTTCAGGAGCCATCATGGCTTAAACATATGGGGTATGCTTGTAGTCCCTTCACTGAGCCCCATTTGTATTTGTTTGCCATTTCATGGTTTAAAAGCATTATACGAAATGCTAGCTTTAACACAAAATTAATCTTCAATGTTCACACCCATGTATACAGGCATTAAATTTAACTTAAAAGAAATCATAAAAATAAATAAATTATTATACGATAACCAATAAGAATTATCTACCATAATCAATCAAAATTTATAATTCGTGATTTAATTTATTTATTCTTTTAATATTTTATTTTCACTATAAATAGTAGTATTGTATTATGAAATTCTTCAATAACCAACACCTAAAATTCAAGGGTCTTAATAAAATTAATCTTACACATATATTGTAAAATATAATCACTAAAAGACTATATATAGATCTTCATCTATGGTTAATAATACAGCATTTTAAAATGATAAATTTTTTAGACAAAATGAATGATATAATTCGAGTTAATAAAATTTGCGACTCTTAAATAACGACGCAAATATATATATATATATATATATTCAAAATATAATCAATAAAATTAAAAGTATCCTCTGATTTTTTATTTAATTCGTCTTCAAGGTATTATCATGATTTTCCTTCATTGATGTTGATTTTATTTGTTGCATTACAAGAAATATTGGTCAAGAAAACATTGGAGTATAAGGAATTGATATGGATTGAGTTGATGGAGCATGAACATAAAAAACAAAATCAAAAGCAATATATGTTCAATGGGCAAATGCAATAAAATGACATCGACAAACAACAAGGGATGATGAAGAACTTAATGTTTACACTAGAGGGTGCATATCGCAGCATACAAATCCCTACAAAATTGACATGTTCATCATTGTATCTCTTAATTTTAGCAAAGAATCCTCACTAAGTGTCATCACACGGTTGGTTTATAAATTAATTCAGTATAGTCACATCGTTAATTTCATCTCAAATATTCACTTTGAGAGTTGAGAATCTCTAGTATGTTTTGTGAATATAATTCAAATAACGTCTTAATTAACATCTTAATTACTCTTAAGAGTATGAAAAGATCTTAATTCTGCAGGTCCTATAAAAAATTTATAATTTTAATTCTTTAAAATAAAATTATTTATTCTAATCCTTACAAATTAATATTTGCTTTTTTAACTCCTATAATATTAATTCTAACTCTACCTCTACTTATTAGAGGTGTGCAAAACCGGTTCCGATTCCGGTTCCCGTTCTGCTTTTACTCGGAATCAGAATTTACCTTAAATAATTCAATTTTAAAATTTTAAAATCAGAACCTACTACATTTAACAAGGTATCATTTTTTTTTCTAATTCGGTTCCGGTTTGATTCAAGTTTAAAAACAGAGTATCATGTTTATTAATTATATCAATTTCTCTAATTTTTAATTTCATAATTTTTTTAAAAAAAATAATGAAATTAAATTATAAAAGTATTGTATACATAACGAAAAATTGAGTGAATGGAAAAGAAGAGAAATAAGTCATTAAAGATAATTAATATACGACAAATTATTGAAGAAATATTGTATTATTATTTGAGTTAATATTATACATTACTAAAAAGCTAAATTTAACTTTTTTATGATAGTATAATTATTTATATCTAATAATATTATACTATATATATATATATATATTTATTTATTATAATTGTTAACTTGTTTGACAATTTTAAAATAAATATATAAACATCACGATTTTATTAAATTATTATACGAATAATATGATCAATTAAATAAAATAAAACATTATAAATACATTGATTAATTTTTTTATGTAACTCAACGAATAAAGAGTGTTCTTTTTGATAAATTGTGTAACTTTATATATATAATTCAATGATTAAGAGCTTGTATTTAAATATAAGGTGAAGTTAAATTTCTTTAGTTTAAAAAATAATTTTTTATTTTTAAAATAGAATCGATTTTTCGCTTTAGTTCCGATTATAAAAATTGTGGAATCATGACCTATCATAAAAAAATTGGTTCTTAATTTTTTAGAATCGGAACCTACTCTAAAAGAATCGGTTCCAATTTAGAACTAATATTTTCAATTCAATTCTTGACAATTTTGGATGGAACCGGAATCGTTACATACCCCTAACCCCTACTCTAATATTTACCATGTTATCAATTTTCTTAATGATTTTTATGTTAACTCTTGATTATAACTCTTGTTATGCCACGTCATGTCTTAATTTACAAACCGAAACTCATGGCTAGATTTGAAGTTTTGAACTGTTCTTGGAAATTATTTGGACAGTATAAAATGAAACGACTTGCATTACGACAGCAAGAACAACAAGAAGGCCCCGAAAATGACAAAGTATTATTCACCCCACGAAATAAAAATCAAAAGGCATTATTTGCTTAAAATAAACCAAACACAACTTTATTATCCACAATGTTAGTGGATCAAGACCTTGTTACAAGTACGTAAGCAACATGAATCTATACGTGCAAGTCACTTTCACTCTTAATTGAATTAATTAATTAATTGAACCACTTAATATAATTACATTGAAGATTAAGAAATTATTAGGGCAATTGGGTGTTAGATGATGATGGGCTTATCCGTTATCCACCAATCTCTCACTATCTCATTACCTTATTCATTGGAGAAACTAATTACAGAAAGTGAAATTTTAGTGGGGATGATGTATTTGATATCTCTTTTTCTTTTTCTTTTTCTTTTTTTTTTGTTTTATTGAGGTAAAATATATTTGGTCAATAGCACACCAATCAAGTTTCCAAATTCTCCTTGGGAAATCTTTATAGGTTATATTGATTTATATAAAAGGAAACAAAATTGTTTTTTCTTAAAATTACTTTGACCCAAAAAGAGAAAAAAAAAACCTATGTTATGCAATCATTCAAGAATTTTAAGAAGTCTGGCCAACGTTTGGTATGCTACTTTAAAATAAGGCTATGATAATTATTTAAAGAAAGCAAGTAAAACATTTTAAAAAAAAGATTATATTTCAAGTTTTTTGGCAAGGGTTTAACAATTTTATAGACTTATGTAGCAATCAATCTCTCTAAAAATCAATTTAATCTTAAAAAATAGGTAAAGCATAGATATAATCAAGATTATAGTTATTCAATTACATGATAAAAAAAAAAAATTGAAAATCTAGTACATCTAAAACCACACCCTTGGATATCCACGTATCTTTGATTTGGGCTTGTTGCATGAAATATCCATGCCCTAATTAGCTAGTCATTACATCACCATGCATATAAAATTCAACAAAACTTTGTCTTAGGTTGTTTGAGTGGGGTGCACAATTGGGCTTAAAAGTGACATTACCCCAAATTCTCAATCTCCCTTTGATGAGTGTGGAAACCTGAAAAAATAAAAAATAAAAATAGAATCGAGAGAAAGGGAAGGCAAAACCCAAAACAAAAAATTAAGTGATCTTTTGCATGAGTTGACAAGCTAACCAATAATGGCAAAGAATTGTGCATTAGGCACCCACGCGAGCTTTGTTTGTAGGGTAACCCACAAAATGTGTACACTATCATGCGCCACAATCAGGCATCTTCTTTTATTTTATTTTATCATGAAAAATATTTTTTGAGTGTGTACATTTTTTCGATGATGATCATTCATGACTTTCGAAGTAAATTTTAAAGCAGTGGAAAGGAGTTAAATCAAGCAGCCTTCCGTGCAAAACCTAAACCGTTATTTTAGGGCTATGTTCTTTGTTGGGACTCTTGGTTTTTCTCAAGTGCCCTTGAATTTAGGGTTTTGTTCAAAGAATTTAAGGGTATTATGGAAATCATCAAGAGATTTGGAGAATGATTCTTTGAGAGGTAGATAAGATTTGTAAGCTTGGTGAGGAGAAGTTCAGATATCAATCATTGCCTCCATATTTGTGAGTGGAATAATTTTTAATTTGTTTCTACTTCCCAATTAATTGGGTATTTATAAAGTTCTAATTAGATACATAAATTGTATTGTATTGTAAATGCTGTGTTAACTTTCAAAACGTGTAAATGGTTAACTTACAGATAAGAAAATGAAGGGAAAAATGAAAAAAAAAATTAAATTAAATTACAAATGAACGATGTTCAAACTCCCATAGTTCAAACAAGCACATAATTAAATTGTATCTGCCTGTGTACAAATGTACTCTACAAGTACAATGGACAAAGATCAAGCAATATGATCTTGAATATGGAATTTCCAAATTAAAATATAATAAAATGTTCAACAAATAGAAGGTTGAAACATGTAAAAAAAAAAAAAAAAAATTATAAAAGCGTATGCAGAAATACAGCGACCTCAAATAAATATTCTCTGGCGACAAGAAATGAAAGAAGGAGTCTAAATCTGTCTAATGATACTTTTGACCATTCAATATTCCACTCAAACCAGACTGACCCGGCCCCAATTACCTCAAATATATTGGGGAGAGAAAGGCAGCATGCATTTGTCTCCACAAAATTTTTGTTTATGTATGCAATGGAAAAAAAAAAAAAAGCCTTTAATTTAGTGGGAAATTAAGCACGCAACTCAAAAGTACATCCATTAATTTCTTTCCATGATCATGATTTCCCATCATCAGTTATTTACATATCAAGCTTTAATTTGCCACTAAAAATACTGATAAATTGATGAGATTTATTAGTATACTTAGCCAAAACCAATGTAATAATTATCTGCTTCTTTTCGTTCTCATTTTTGGAGCTGCTAAATTTGACCCATTACACCAATTTCAGGCTTGAAATATGAATAAGGTTTCTTTGAAATATGCCCAAATAATTAGCAAGTGGGATTCATAACATGTAACCTAAATTCAACCAAATTATAAGTATTACAAGCAAGTTGTATTTGGACATTTGTGTATTACAAGCTTATACCAAGCTCCAGATATTTTTGCATAAATAGTTCATATTACAATTAATTTAAGAATAAATAATTTCCATTTTCTTTTTTGTTGATTGTGATCATGTACTAAGCCTAAGAACTAAATTAATCTCAATTCCCTTCCATATCTATTAATTAATTAATTAATTAATGAAGGAAATGTTCAATTTTTTTCTTTCCTCTTAAAGCTATCAACTCCCACTAAAATCTTCCATCTGAGATCAGCATTTGTCGTGCTAATTAAATAATAAACAAGTGCTAATGATCTTGAAGGAGAGAAAAAGGGGCAACAAGAAACCTGTTCTTGTTATAAATTATATGGGCAGAATACATCTAGGACCACAAGAAGTTGATGATTTCCATTAAAAACGTGGCAAGCTTTTCTCTCTTTAATTAGATAGTGTTCTCATTTCTAAAACCAATTAAAGAAAAGATGAACCAAAAGATAATACTACTGCTTTTTGTGATAATTACCTTAATTAATATAATAATCAAGACTAGGACTTTGCATAATATTTTGGCCAAGCAGCAGATTTTCATGGTCATTGATTGGTGTTTTTTCTTTTTCACAAAATTTTATGAAAATGGAAAGAATTTATTTCAGTAAAAATAAGCATCGCAAAAGTCAATTTTGTTACTGGAGAGAATATAAATTAAAATTAAATTATAGCTTGTAAATGATTATTTTAAGAATATATTCAATCTGTCGCTATCGATTTTTATTAATCACCAGGGGCAGAAGATTATTAGAGGTTAAGTAGTGTTGATCATACAATTATTTTTGTAAAGGGTGGTCTCAAATTGTCGATAATCAAGTGGTTGTTGAGTCATCAACTTGTTAAATAATCCAAAAATGGATTCCCTTTCCCGAACTCCTTTTCATTCCTTACGTCAGAAAATTAAACCTATTGGATTAAGAGCAAGCAATGCTAGTAAAACCTCATAATCTAATCAATTAATTAGGCATTAGGCTATAATAATTAATAATTAATTAAGGCTCAAATCCATTCAAGTGATTGACTTTGTTGAAACTTGATCGATCGATCGATGCCATTTCTCTTTATCTGTGCTTGCATTCTCTCTAACTCAAACGTTTCCCCATTAAAATAATTATTGCCTCCACAATTCAGACTTGGTTTTTCCTCACTGATGTAAGCATATATTTTGATATCTAAATGATTATCCACAACTGATATTACATACCCCATTGGATATCTACATATATGTGCGTATATATAACGCATACATTACATGATCTACAAGATCTACACTAGCTCACTTACAGTCATGAGCTAGTGTGATTCGACCTTAAGAATAGCTAGGGTTGCTTAAGATCTTTCAATGCATTGAATTGATGTATGAGCATGATGTTATATATATAACGCATACATTACATGACCTACAAGATCTTGCAATGACATTAGCCATATGCAGAAGCTTTTCTCACTGTGACTCTGAATTGCCAACAGTGGGGTCATGTCAAACTTTTCCCACTCTATATAAGACTTGCTTTCCTCCAGCTTCCGAATTCCAATCCCACTTCTAACTTGAATCAAATAATTCATTCCTCTTACTCTTTGCAAGTCTTATTGTAATTTCTGCAAATTTTCTCTCTTCCAGTTTTGAAGGCATGCAACCCATCAGTGAAGTTTCAGGTCTCCATTATCTTCTTCCTCCAAGCCTCTCCCAATATTCACCTCATTTCAGCACGAGTACTCAAAACAATTCTACACCCACATGCCAATTCACCAGATTCTTGAACCCACTACTAAATTTTCAGCAAATCCATCCTCAAGTTCCGGAATTCAATCCTCAATCATCATCTTTCAGCAGTAACTCGACTTCTGACGAAGCTGAAGAGCAGCAACAAAGCCTCATCAACGAAAGGAAGCAGAGGAGGATGATATCTAACCGAGAATCTGCTCGACGATCCCGTATGCGAAAGCAGAAACACCTGGACGAGCTCTGGTCACAGGTTGTGTGGCTCAGGAACGAGAATCATCAGCTTGTAGACAAGCTGAACCATGTTTCAGAGTGCCATGACAAAGTTCTGCAAGAGAACTCTCAGCTGAAAGAGGAAGCCACAGAACTTCGCCAAATGCTCAGTGACATGCAACTCAGCAGCCCTTACTCTACCTTGAAAGACCTTGAAGATATGCCCTGCAACTCAGATTTGCTATAGGCTAAGATGGTGGCGTTGTTCTGATTTTTTCTCCTTTTTGGTCAAGTGTTGGCTCTTCTTCTTCTTTTCTTTGTGTGGAAGTTGACCAGTCATTGTCCCTCTTTAAGCTGTAGTATGAGATGGAAATTAAGAATATGGCAATAATAAGTTTGGTATATGGTGATTGAGTAATCTGTTTGGAACCCATCATAGATCATCATGATAAGAAATATTGAATCTTGATCATGGAGACCCAGATCAGAAAGAGATATATATGATAAGAATATCATAGCTTGCATATTCAAGGGAGTTTGCAAAAGTGATCGTCAAATCTTGGCATATATTGATCTTCATCAATAAGGTTTGAACACTGGATTTTAGATCTGTAAGAGAGTTAGTGAACTAAAAGACATTATTAAAAATGTATTTAAAACGTCATTTTAGATGAGTTTGATCCTCTAATCCTCAAGTGATTATGATATTTGGGAGATGGTCGATTTTAGAAACCACAAAGAAAGTTAAGTCAATCAAAATTCTATGTTTACTGTACAAAATGACAGAATATCTCTGTACTCAGGTGTACTAGAACGGAAGAACGGAAGAACATTGGGTGAAAGATTGGTTCATGATGCAAAAATTAATTAATTAACCATGAAAAGAAATAAATACAAATATGCAAAAGAGTTATATCCACTAGCTTTTTGAGAGCGACTTTGACTAAGTTCACCTGTGCATTATGTGTGTACCCCCACCACTAGTTTTTGATTGAATCACCAGAGATAAAAAAAAAATCCGATCAAACATTTTATTGCCAATTGCATATCCTACAAGATCAGACTGATAACCAAAGAAAATTACCCACTTACATGTCATGGTCAACACATGTTATTCTAAATAGAAAGAAAGTAAATCATCACATTCAGATCTAAAATCAAATGAAATGTTTTGTCTACTAACAAATCCTCAAACCAATCAATCTGAGAATGACAGGAAGAGTGCCCTCGGTCTAATCCTTTTCCTTAGTTTATTATCTTTTCAATATTGAATTGGGGCATTTTCCATGCATGTGAGACTTCTAATAAACTCTTCATTCGAATTTAACTGACTTTAAATTAAGTTCTAATTTATCACAGAATCTGAGTTTTATCATCTTAATTAAAAGTTAGTTGGGGTCTAATAAGAGATCAAAATATTTTATAGTATTCCACATCACATCTTTTAGATATATTCTAAGGATCCTCCACGTGAATAGAATGTTGTAATTCACATTTGACATATTATCAGGTGGCATATAAGCAATTAATAACCAATGAAACCTGATGGGCTCAGCATTTTGTAGTTGTTAAATAAAATTTAGCCTGGAAGAAGAGCCCAACAAAGAGCTCTGTCAGAAACTATTATTTATGAGTTAATCCATCAAGAGGTCAACTTGGAAAAACCCAATTACAAGACAGAGAGCAAAACTCTTTTGAACTTAGATGATCTAAAACCAAATTTTGAATAATCACTATATGTTTAGGCTTTTGAGTCTATTAATTTCTCCTAATTTTGAGTCTCAAATGGCATGTTAGCTTCATGTCACCAATTCAAATTATACCTGAGAGCTCTCTGATATTATACTTGTGGGTTTATTTAATGAGCTGTTGATTTTTGATGTTGTAGAAGTTGCTTGGGCAATGTTAAGATCTGGAGAATTTCTTTTGGTTGTGTCCAAGAAATGGTCAACCTCAGCTCAGATATCTGAGATTGGAAATGAATTCAAGGTTTTTCACATTGTATTTACCTCTAACTATAAGGTTAGTTTATGATCTCACAAACAATGCTGTTAGATGATTATTTTCAATATTCACTTTGAAGCATCAACATGTAAACAAATGAAAATTTTGCAGATGATTTTGAAAGGGAAGTGATAGGCTTAGTTTTTATCGCTTAACTTCATGATGTTTGCGTTCATTAAATTTGTTCCGACTGTAACTAAGAAGCTAGGAAGTTGACTCATGTCATGTGCAATCTGTGCCACTATTTGACTGTGAGGTTCAATTTTTCTGTAAAAGAACTTTGTATTTTAAACTCTGATGGCCTATCTACCAGCACATACGGCTTAGGATCTTCTTAATTGGTGCTTCAAGTTATATATATTAGTTATTAGATGTTCTGCATTTTCTGCAATAGAGCTTTCATTAGATGAATAATTGCTTCAGTTGACACTTTCCTATAACAGTAGTGTGTTGGGAAGTACTTACTTGATAGGTTGATTTTGGAACCATGTTACAATGTTTTCCATTTTCCACCAAATGTTTAGTCTTGTATATTCATTAGTGTCAGGCCTGTCTTATATGTGGTTTGTAACTGTTTGGTGCTTTATTCTGCAGCAATTATCATAATTTATCAATTTGTCTCACATAAGCTTTTATGTATGATTCAGTAACAATCAAATCATGCAACGGCTTCTGAGACATATAGGTGGAGCCTATTTCAATTAAGTGTTGGCCTGCAGTCCATAGATGAAGCAGAGATTCTGGTGAAAAGAGTTTCAATCTGATTGGTCTGTGTAATAATTTCTGAATGGCAAAATATGTCTATATTTGTCGCTTGTTTCTTGAATTGACACTTTTTTTTTCATCTAGGCATATTTTGGATGCTTTTGTTGGGAGATTAGCCCATTCAAGCATACCATTCCCCAGGTAATCAGTTATTGCTGCAGGAATTTCCTTTTGGCACTGTGTTTGTACTTTAATTTACTGCTTACTAAATGCTTGATCTTCGGCGAATCTTGAAATAATTCTTAGACTGGAACTTATTTCCGATGAATTGCTTGACCTTATTTTTCTGCTAATTACTTCTGGTCAGTCACCCTAACTTTCAATATATATTTTTCTTGAATTACAGAGTGGCTCAAGTTTATCCAGCCGAAAAAGCCAACCTTGTGCATACTTCAGGTAGTTTCACTAAACAAACCTTGTTCATTTGCCTTTTCTTGGGAGCTCATATGTGTAGTTTATGTTAAGATAATATTCGAATATAATGCCCAAAATCATTATATTCAAACTTCTGTAGGAAACTCCAGTTATGCTTGTGTTTGATGAAACTTTGTTTTCAATTTTCAGAGAGCTAGCTTCTCTTGTTCAAATTGCCAATGGCTTCCTCACTTCAGTGCAGACTTTCTGAAGCAACAGGAACCCAGTGTGATTGATCAGAAGGGAGCAGAGTCTGCATAGGTGCAATTTGTGCCACTACTCAGCTGCAAGAATCTTTTTTTTTTTCCAATGAAATAACATTTTACTTTAAACTCAGATGACTTGTTAAACTGCACATATTGCTGATGATCCTCCTGCTTTGAGGAATTAATTTGTATTTTTAATTATATTTAAAAGAGGAATCTGTAATTTTCACATATACTTCTATCTACCTGTTATTTAGGAACAAATATCCAAGACCTAACATATAAATTTGGGTTCAATAGCATTCCTCAATTGAGACAAAATGATGTCATAGATAAATTCAAATTACATTTTTAGTTATATCTTTGACAAAACATGTCATGGATATAATGAAATCTGATTGGATAAGCATATATAGTTAACTAAAATTGAGCCTGCAAGGACAGCCAGACAAGGAACTTTATTAGAAACTATTGTGGTTCAAGCATTCCTGGTCATTTTATGTTTAGGCTTTTGAGTCCATTATTTCTCTTGATTTTGGCAATGCCCAAATGGCATCCATATTATATTTGACTGAAAAAACAAAGAAGCTTACAAGTTAGCTGTCATTAAAATACCCAAAAATTGGCTATATGATACTATTTATGTTATTCCTTGTATCACCTTGGTTGGACCAGAAATACCAGCACAGAAAAATTGGCTTGTATTGATCTTTAAGAATAAGTCAAGGACCTAAGGTAATTCTTTGCATTATTATTATTTATTTTCTGCTGAAATGAATGGTCTGTATGAACATAGTCAATTTGATGATAAATGTAAAAAATTTGTCTTGTATTGTGGTCGGTTGTTGTTACTGTTAATTTATTTTATTTTTGTGTGAATTTGATCAATTTTCTATAAGGTTATTGGTTAAATTTCTTGAGTGAGCACAAAGTGGAGTAATTGTTTGAACCCAGACACAAGATTTCTGTCTTTTGCCTTTCACAGGATGAGTGAGCAGGCTTGCAAATTGATAGTCAAGTCCATATTTCACTCATACAAATATGAATATAGAACATATTGGAGTCAACAATGGAGTGCTGCTTTTCCTTCTGTATAGACTTTCCTTCCATGGAAGAGTACCTCAAGAGCCAAAAATCAGAAATTTAAAAGATAAACATTCATGAGAGTGCTTCATCATTCATAAAACATACTAAATTACTTCTTTTTGGAATTCTATTTCAACTTTTTGCAGATTTTCTCAGTTTGATTTCCATAATTCTTTTGTTTCTTCAGAGAAACCATGTCTATCGTTGGAGAAGCCATACTATCTGTATCCATTCAGATGATGCTGAAGAAGTGAGCTTCGGAGGGACTTCGGTTATACACCCGCCAAGGGCAAATCCATGTTGACCTCTAGTAGTGGGAGAACAAATTGTCGAAGATTCATGCAGTGCTTGACGATGCGGAGGAGAGGCCAGTGATGGAGCAGTCAGTGAAGATTTGGCTTGGAGAACTTCAAAACTTGGCTTATGACGTGGAAGACATATTGGATGAGATTGCAACTGTAGCTTTGAACCTGATCAAACCCGGCACAAGTAAGGTATGGAAGCCCATTCCTGCTTGTTGCACTGTTTTCAGTCCTCAATCTCTAAAGTTCAATATCGAGGTGGAGTCCAAAATTAAGGAGATCAGTACTAGATTGCAAGATATTGCAACAGAGAAAGACCAGCAGGGATTGAAAGAGAATATGGGAGGGAGGTCTAAGAAAGTCAGAAAAAGACTTCCCACAACCTCTTTGGTGAATGAAGATAAAGCTTATGGTAGGGAAAAACACAAGGAGGCAATAGTTGGATGGTTGCTGAAGGATGATTTAGCGAGTGATAATGGAGTCTCTGTTCTTCCTATGGTTGGTATGGGCGGGGTAGGCAAGACAACTCTTGCCCAGCTTGTCTACAGTGATGTCAGAGCGAAAGATCATTTTGATCTCAAAGCATGGGTGT
>JAXCLQ010000015.1:2530510-2543635 GCA_035584115.1 Cedrela odorata
TGGTTATTATTTTTCAAATATTCACTTTTAAGAACCAACATGAAAACAAATGAAAAACTTGCAGATGATTTCAAAAGAGAATTAATAGGCTCAGTTTTTGTCACTTGATTTCTGGCTGTGGCTAAGAAGGTAGGAAGTTGATTCTTATGTGCAATCTGTACCACCAGGCTAGAGTTTAATTTTTCATCGGAGCAACTTTGTACTTTGAACGCTGATGGCCTATCAAACCGCACATACTGCTTGTGATATTCTTCATTAGTGCTTCATATTATATATCTTCAGCGTCGTTGTAGATGTGTGGTCGGAAGTACTTGATAGATTCATTTTGGAACTATGTTACGATGTTTGCCATTTCCTACCAAATATCCATTCCTGTCAGACCTGTCTTATAAGTATCATGCAACTGTTTAATGGAGATTTTTTCATTACTCAATGTGATTTAATGCTTCCAAAATCCTTTATCTTTCAGAGTTGTTGCTTTCTTATCATTAAACAGATAAGGCTGCATTATTCCGCTGTAGTTATCACAATATATGTATTGGTTCTCAAGTAAGCTTTATCCATGGTTCACTAACGATCAAATCCATGCAATGGCTTCTGTGAGAAATAGGTGGAACCAATTTCAATAGAGGTGTTGACCTGCAACCCTTGAATGAAGCAGGGATTCTGATAAAAGGAGTTTCAGTTTGATTGGTCTGTGTGATAATTGGGAAATTTAGCACGTCCAAGCATACAGATCTCAGGTAATCTGTTATTGCTTCGGGAATTTCCTTTTGGTACTCTGTTTATACTTTAATTTATGGCTTAGCAAATGCATGATTCTTCAGTTCAATCTTTAAATCTTAGAAATTTGACCTATTTTTTTGCTGAATACTTCCAGATTACAGTATATTTTTCTGACTTTCAATGTATACTTTTCTTGAGGAGTAGTTAGATTACACCATAGCCCAAGTTGATCGAGCCTAAAATGCCAACCCTTATGCATACTTTAGGTAGTTTTACAAAACAAACTTAAATATAACTTCTTTTTTCTGGTTCATATACCTTTTCTTGGGAGCTCTGCTCATATGTGTAGTGTAAGTTATGTATGTATGATAAAACATATAGTTTCAATTTCCAGGAAGCTAGCTTCTCTTGTTCCCTTGGAAATGAAACTGAAGTGCACACTTTCTGAAGCAACAGAAATTCAGGAATCCAAATGTGATCTTTCAGAAGGAAGCTGAGCCTACACATGGGCAATCTTGTGCCACTATTGAACTACAAAGATTCAACATCTACAGTTAACTCAGAGAGCTTATCAAACTGCACATACATCTGCGGCTACTCCAAGTACGAGCCGGCCGAAATTGCGGAGACTTACAAGGAATTACCTGAATTATCTGTAAAAGTTGTGCGGTAATTATTAGATATATAATTATATTATTTTAAAAATTAATTTTTTTTAATGATATATAATATTAATTCGAGTAATAATATAATATTTTTATAATAATTTATTATTTATTAATTTTTTAATAATTTATATTTTTTTATTTTCATTCGTTTAATTTTTAATTATATATATAATATTTTTATAATTTAATTTTATTAATTTTATTTTTTAAAAAAATAACAACGAATTAAACTAAAACACTGTGGGTTACAATTCTTAAAAAAATGAAACCGGTTTTGAACGCCGCTGTTTCTCGTCGACACGACAAAGAGCATAGTCTTTGTTCTCTGATCTGCTCGTTGTATATTTTATTATTATCAAAAGAATATAAAATCTCAGATTCATTCAATCAAACATCGACAACGCAAATATAAATCTTCATTTTTGTTCCTTTAATCCTTCTTCTAATCACTCAGATCTCAACATTTCCTGCAAATTAACAGTCAGATCCCGAAACCCAATGGCGGTTGCCATCCGAGGAGGCCGCGGAAGCGGAGCTGTAGCTCCCGGTCTAAGGAACTTCTTTTCCTACCGCATCTTCGTCTCCGCCATGTTCTTTCTTCTCTTCCTCGCCACTCTCTCCATCATTCTCACTTCTCATCCCTCCACTTCACATCACGACCCAGTAAGTCAGCTCACTCCACTCACTGTTTTTTTTTGTATAATTACGTTTTTATTTATTTATTTTTTATGTTATTGGTCTTGAATAGGCACTGCCGAGTGTTGGTAATGCATATGTTCAACGCACGTTTTTAGCGTTGAAGTCTGATCCTCTTAAGACTAGATTAGATTTGATACAGAAACAAGCCAATGATCATATTGCTTTAGTCAATGCTTATGCTGGTTATGCTAGGAAGTTAAAGTTAGATATTTCTAGGCAATTAAGGATGTTTGATGATCTGGGTCGTAATTTTTCGGAGCTTTCTACGACACCCAATTATAAATCGGCATTGTTTGAGCCGGAGATTGCGGTGGATGAGGATGTGTTGAGGCAATTCGAGAAGGAGGTGAAGGATAAAGTTAAAGTAGCAAGGTTGATGATTGGTGAGGCAAAAGAGAGTTATGATAATCAGTTGAAGATTCAGAAGTTGAAAGATACGATTTTTGCTGTTAATGAGCTGTTGATTAAGGCAAAGAAGAATGGGGCATTTGCAAGCTTGATTTCTGCAAAATCAGTACCTAAGAGTTTGCATTGTTTGGCAATGAGACTTGTGGAGGAGAGGATATCACACCCAGAAAAGTATATGGAAGAGCCGCCTAAGGAGGAGTTTGAGGACCCCAGTTTGTATCATTATGCCATATTTTCGGATAATGTGATTGCAGTGTCAGTTGTGGTGAGATCTGTGGTGAAGAATGCACAGGAACCATGGAAACATGTTTTCCATGTTGTTACTGATAGAATGAATATAGCAGCGATGAAGGTTTGGTTCAGGATGAGGCCGGTGGAAGGTGGCGCTCATGTGGAAGTGAAGTCTGTGGAGGATTATACATTCTTGAACTCATCTTATGCTCCAGTGTTGAGGCAGCTTGAATCTGCTAAGATGCAGAAGTTTTACTTTGAGAATAAGGCAGAGAATGCAACTAAAGATGTGAATAACATGAAATTTAGGAATCCCAAGTACTTGTCAATGCTGAATCACCTTAGGTTTTATTTACCAGAGATGTATCCTAAATTGCTCAAGATTTTGTTTTTGGATGATGATGTTGTGGTTCAAAAGGACTTGACTGGATTGTGGAACATTGATTTGGATGGAAAGGTGAATGGGGCTGTGGAGACCTGCTTTGGTTCATTTCATCGTTACTCTCAATATTTGAATTTTTCTCACCCTCTAATTAGGGACAAATTTAATCCTAAAACTTGTGCTTGGGCATATGGGATGAACATATTTGATCTTGATGCTTGGAGGCGTGAGAAATGCACAGAGCAATACCATTACTGGCAGAACTTGGTAAGCATATCTTTGGTTTTAATTAAATTCTATTTTTAATTTCTCTTTATCAATTTAGCGGTACTGCTTTGTTTTAATCTTTTTCTTTCGCCTTTTAATAGCCTAAAATAAATGTATTTCACATGCATGATGAATTAATTTAATTTAAAAATACAACTTACATGACTTTTTTGGTTTAGTTAGGACTTGAATTCTTGTGTTGACATTAAAATGCGTGATGTTATAGTTCATTTATGAATAAATATCTTCTACAGAATAAGGATCGAATTCTTTGGAAATTGGGTACCCTTCCGCCAGGCCTCATCGCTTTCGACTCAACAACAAAGTCATTGGACAAATCTTGGCATGTGCTTGGACTTGGGTACAATCCAAGTATTAGCATGGATGAGATCCACAACGCTGCAGTCATTCATTACAATGGAAACATGAAACCTTGGCTTGATATTGCTATGAATCAATACAAGAATCTATGGACGAAATATGTGGATAATGATATGGAGTTTGTGCAGATGTGCAATTTTGGTCTCTAAGTGAGTACCATTACTGCGTTCATTTTTCAGGTAACACCATCAGATTTTTAGTGATTGTTTATAGTTGGTTACTCGTATTCATAAAAATTTTGGTTCCATTAATTTGTTGTAACCTTCTGCAAAGTAGAGTGACATTTTGTTTGGTGGGATTTTGATTATTCTTAATGGATGGTTTTTAGTTTCTACAGCATTGAGCATTAGAATGTAACCAATCGAACTCAATTGTGTACACTCAGAAATGAATTTTTTAGATATTAATGTGATATAGACATTGTAATGTAGAGGTCACTGAGGTAAGTTGCCATACAAAACTGTGGGCACAAGTTGATGTGATAACCATATTTGTTAGAACCAAAAAACCTTTTCTTTCAGGGGGATAAATTCCTCAAATTAAGAACTTCAGTTTCGAGCTCGATAATTGTGGTTTAATGGTAGTCATGGTTGTAGCTGGTAGAGGCAGGAAGTTAAACTGACATGAATGTCAATTACATGCTTGTGCATTGTGTACATAAGTTTGGTTTGGTCAACTTGTCTTGTATTTGGTTCATTGTGGCTTTTTTGACAGAGAAGGCATTTACAATGAAGGAAAAAATGCTAACCGGATAATAACATCCGCATCCATGAATTTTATGTTCTTACAAATGAGGATATAATTTTTTTCATTTAAATCAAATAGGTCCTTGACTCCTATTAAAACAACCAAATAACTCTTATGATATTGAATTTTGATTCTCAAAATATAAGAGGATATAATTTAGCACTAAAGTGTATCTCAATCATTTCACTAAGGCTTACAAAAAATGATTTTTATCAGCTGTAGCAAAGAAAGAAATTTCATAGAAGTCGAAATATGAAGAAATTAATATGCTTAGATAGTTTATTTCTATGAATAAATAGTTTATTTCTATGAATAAAGGATCTAATTAAGAGAGGAAGCACCATAAAGACCAATTTGCGAGGTTTTGGGCCGATGCCAATCCAATAAGAACTACTTTAAGCCTGCAAAATATACAGATAACTAGTACTTTTGCAACTTAAAATTTTTTTAATAGTTTGCCAAAATATTTTCCATATATATATATATATATATGTATGTATTGTGTGATGATCAAAATTACTTGAGAGAAACTCATTGATCTCTAGGGAAAGCCTAAGCCTGAAAAATGAAAATGGGACTTCTAGCATAGCAATGCTATCCATGGAAACTTCGGTAGAAATTTGGCAACCTTGTGTTGCTTTGAAATTTCAATCTTTGCTTTTGAAAAGGTTTCGAGAAATATATAATGGGTCAATTCAATACCAAAGTTTACATAGGAAGAAAATTTAGTGGGTAAGGCTTGTAAGAGATGAAAGGTCTATGTTAGAGGGTCACCTAACAAGAAAGCATTTCTTATTCATCAACTTGACCTTTTATGCTAAGAGTAGGTCATATATCATGCCTTCTTTCTCACCTAACATCTCAAAATTTATTTTAAAATTTTTTTATTTAAGTAAAATGATATTTGATATGATACTTATTAAATAAATAATTTTATTTAATTATTTAATTTGAGATAATTTTTTGTAAATAATTTTTAAAATGTATAAGGTAATATTATTGTTTTATGACATCATAAATATTTTAATTTTTATTATTACAAAAGTCTCCATTTTCTTCCCATTTTGTAGTTTGAATTGGATTTGGGTCAAAGATCCAAATTTGATGGTCAATCACAAAGTTCAAAGTAGGGGAATGGCAAGTCACAAGCCATCCATTAAATGATCAAATCAAACTCGACAAGTGATTCAATTCAATGGTAATGAATTGAAAGGAAGAATTGCTATTAAAAAAAAAATTTTTGAGAGAAAAAAAAATTATTTTAATTGTTATAAATTAAAGCATAATTCATATATAAATATAATTTAATTGGTATAAATTAAATTACTATATAATATATATTAATTATGATATATTAATTACACATATTATATTTAATTTTAACTATTAAAAATATATTAATTTTTTAAAAAAATTATGTAAAAAATTGTATAAAATTAAAGAATTTTGATGGTATATATAAAAATATATATAATAAATATTACATTTTCTTTTTATATTTGGCATTTTATTGTCAACTAACTCTTAAAAACAAATCAAACAATAATCTGTTTTTTTGTTTATTTAATTAGTTTTTTTTTTTTTTAAGTGCAACTACTGTTGATTCTTGAAAGGATAATTATATCCAGATCCTTATTTTTTATGTATTCTCAAATAAAGATAAAATTATTATATACCTATCAAATAGGTACTTGACTGACATATTGAAATGATTCATATGTCCTTCTAGATTGCATTAACATGAGGTCAAAATTCAAGATTGTCAGGGTAATTTGGTCATTGTTAACAGTCTTAGGACCTATTGATCACAAATCAAATAATTAGGGATCTGTATGTTATTATACCTCAATCTGAACTTAGAAAGGAAAAACTAGGGAAGGTGATTTTGCCACATCAGAATGTAGTTGTAGAAGCCAGATGACGTGGCGAGACCAAAGGGGAACGAACAATCGCTGTAGAGGAGGAGAGTCGCCTACTTTGACCCGTCTTAGAGAGAATCTGTATAGTGTCACTGCGTATAAAAATAAAGTTCGTATTCTATACGGTAAGCAATATTTTGGACTTTCTTTTTCTCTGTCTTCCACATTGTCATATCGTATTTTTGATCATTTATTGTATATATATAGTGCCTGTTCTGGTAAACCCAGATCGTAGTTTGGGTTGATTTCTCTGAATTTGCATTTCCTTTTTACGTCAGATTCAGAAAGAAGAACTTTTTTCAGGTTTGATGATTGTCACTTTCATCTCATTCCGTGCAACTATAGTTTATGTTTATCTTTACTTTTTGGCTATGATTTATGGGAAATTGAGTAAAGTAATGCTCTTTCTGGGTTTTATGTAGAATTGCTGATCTGGGTTTGGTTTGTGTTGAGCCGTTAATTTATATGTTTCACTTGTATTATGGATTCTTTTTGTTAGTTTGCCATTGGGGTTTGTCTGATCTGTATGATCTTGCTGGCGAATCTTCTTTTTTATATGCACTGTGAAAATCTCATTTGTTAGGCACTTGTAGGTAGATCTTATTGTTGATAATCATTCATTCTCGTAATTTGCTTCCATTTAACCAATGAATCGATTTTTTTCTAAGAATGGCCTTCCAAGTATGCGGGTTTGCCTGGTTGTTTATGATATCAGCTGGATAACCCTCTTCTTGTATCTTTATTATTTTTTTTCTTTTGTGAATAATTGGTGAGTAAATTTTGATTATAACTTTTTGATCAATTTGTAGGACTTGTATTTTTAAGAAAATGGTGAATTGTCTATTTGGTTCTTGCTAAACTTCTAATTTTTTTGGTTGATAATCGCATAATGGAGGTCTTTAATTTTTAAATAGTTTTTATAATTTGATCATTTCAGGACTATATATGTGACCATCACTCGTTTTATTATTGAGATCCAATGCGGTTTTCCCCAAAACAATACACTTCATGTGTAAAGACTTGGGTGATGCTTCACTAAAAGCGTCACATTGTTCTATATGAAAGAACATTATTGATTGTAATAGCAAGCTTTTGTCCAAAAAAACTAAAACAAAAGATTTTGACTAAAAGTTTTTTCTTTCAAGGATCTTAAATCTATTTTGGTTTGTGCAAATATTTGTTAATTTTATCTCACTATTTATCTCAAATGTAGAACAGGGAAAGACATGGCTCAGAGCACAAAACCTACGAGAATAGGCCTTGCTGGTCTGGCTGTCATGGGCCAAAATCTGGCCCTCAACATTGCTCAGAAAGGCTTTCCCATTTCTGTTTATAACCGAACCACCTCCAAAGTTGATGAGACCGTTGAACGAGCTAAACAGGAGGGAAACCTTCCTGTTTTTGGTTTCCATGATCCTGAATCTTTTGTTCAATCAGTCCAAAAACCTCGGGTGATAATCATGCTTGTTAAAGCTGGTGCTCCTGTGGACCAAACAATTAAGACCCTCACCGCTTACTTGGAGAAAGGTGATTGCATCATTGATGGTGGTAATGAGTGGTACGAGAACACTGAGAGAAGAGAGAAAGCCATGGCTGAATTGGGTTTGCTCTACCTTGGAATGGGAGTTTCTGGTGGTGAAGAGGGTGCAAGACATGGTCCTTCTTTGATGCCTGGAGGATCCTTTCAGGCTTACAAGTATATTGAAGACATTCTTCTGAAGGTTGCTGCTCAAGTTCCTGATAGTGGCCCCTGTGTGACTTACATTGGAGAAGGTGGATCTGGCAATTTTGTCAAGATGGTTCATAACGGAATTGAGTATGGTGATATGCAGCTGATTGCAGAGGCTTATGATGTACTGAAATCCGTTGGAAAGTTGACAAACAAGGAACTGCAAGAAGTTTTCTCAGAATGGAACAATGGGGAGCTTCTCAGCTTCTTAATTGAAATTACAGCAGATATATTTGGAATAAAGGATGATAAGGGAGATGGTTACTTGGTTGACAAGGTTTTGGACAAAACCGGTATGAAGGGTACTGGAAAATGGACTGTGCAGCAAGCTGCTGATTTATCAGTTGCAGCGCCCACAATTGCTTCTTCTTTAGATGCAAGGTTCCTTAGTGGGTTAAAGGAAGAAAGAGTTGAAGCAGCCAAGGTCTTCAAATCAGGTGGCTTTGGTGACATTCTGTCTGACCAAGCTGTAGACAAGAAGAAGTTGATTGACGATGTGAGGCAGGCTCTTTATGCATCCAAGATATGTAGTTATGCACAGGGGATGAATCTTATCCGTGCAAAGAGTATTGAAAAGGGATGGGGTTTGAAGTTGGGGGAACTGGCTAGGATTTGGAAAGGGGGTTGCATTATCCGAGCTATATTCCTTGACAGAATCAAGAAGGCATATGATAGGAATCCTGATCTGGCAAACCTTCTAGTGGACCCAGAGTTTGCAAAGGAAATCATTGATAGGCAGTCTGCCTGGCGAAGAGTTGTATGTCTTGCAATCAACTCGGGTATTAGCACCCCTGGTATGTCCTCCAGTCTTGCCTATTTCGACACATACAGAAGGGGAAGATTGCCAGCTAATTTGGTCCAAGCTCAACGGGATTATTTCGGGGCTCATACATATGAAAGGATTGATGTGGAAGGATCTTTCCACACTGAGTGGTTCAAGATTGCCAAACAGCTGAAAAACTAAATCTTCTCCTAAAAGTATTCTCCGTAATGGGAACTCTTAGTAAACATAATAATTTATGCTATGGACTAGCTCAGCAGAGCTTACATCACCGATGTTTGGTGAAAGTTTATCATAATACGATTTACTTTATCTGAGTCAAATCTTTGGAATTATTTCTCTTTTGTTTGTTGTGCTTGCATTCTGGCAGATCTGCTGCTTGTGCTTCATGTTTAGATCAAAATTAATCGAGTTTTTGTAGCAGTTTAAGGTGATATGTATTCGTCAACAGTGAGCGTAATAATGTTACATGTAATGTTTGATCTCCAAATTATCAAAAAATAGTTTCATATTTTCAGTTCTTCATTGCTTGGTGTTAGTCTTCTGCTACTATTTAGATGCTTGAAATTTTTGTGTTCAACATTCTGTGGAGTGAATGAAAAATGTGCATTGCTTTCCCACCCTAGTCGAAACGAAGTGGGTTTTATGCAGTATGACGTGTTCAAAGAAGCTGAAATTGGTAATCCTGTTGAAATTCCCACTGTCCTAATGTTGTTTCTTTAGATCTAGCATCATTCATGTGTTCTGAAACTTGAAATTTATATTCCCTTTTATTGAGGCAAACACTTTGTCAAAGTAGCAAATCTATCTTTTTGGTGGGGATTTTGTTGATTAGGTGAAATATAAAAAAATGATTAGACATGTTTGACAAAGCCAAGTTCATGTTCTCTGTTGACTTGAACATGTATCTCATTTTGCCAAATGGTTCCTTTGGATTCTCATTACCAATTTATGAACTTTAATCTTGAAAATGTTGCCATGATTGTTAATAATTATTTTGCTAATAACAAATTTTCAGTATTTCTGCTACAAGTTACAATTTTATTGATCATAACCTCTTAATGCTATATAATAAGGTTGAGTGGTTTATGTCATAGGAGTTTCTTGACTACTAAGATTGGCTTCTCTTGGCAATTGCTATTATTCCCATCGTTCCCTCCATTCAAACATTGAAAACCCTCTTTACATAAAGATTGGTGAGTAATGCATTTGAGAGAATCCTTGATATGAAAATTTCATTCCTTTTTTTTATTTATCTATAGCTATTTTCACCACAGGAAACTTGTGAGTACCTGGAATGAGTCTACAGTTTCAAGATTAGCATGAGGAGCAAACAAATTATATGTTATTTTAGTTTGCTTTTTGTTGGTTTCCATCTTCTATAACACATGCTAACTCTTTTTTCCTTTTCTTTTTACTGTGAACAGAATATTCTTGATATGATTTCTATTATTCAATAAACTATATAGAATTGGTTGGTGTGTGTCTGTGCCATGCTTTCTTGATAGGAAGTACCTGGGTATGTGCAATAATGTTTATTTTTATCAACTTCATTGTACAGCCAATACTTTGAATGTTCCTAGCTGTGGCATTTTCTGCAGAAATGGATTTTTTACAAGTGCCCATTGTTGTGTGATGACATATGTCGTTATTGCTCTTAGTAGTTGTCATTTGTCTTTCTAGGTTGATCTTCTTTCTTTCCAGCACAACACATGCATCCATTTATGCACAGATTCATCATTAAGTTTTTTATTTGTTTTGGAGGAATATTTTTTATATTTCCAATCAATTTTTTTTTCTTTTTACCTCAATCTAATCCATCTGCACCAAAACTCCCACTTATTTGTCTTTCCATGCTGATCTTTCTTCTTTCCAGCACACAATACACTGCTGTTTCATATCTTAGCTCGCTCACAAATACACATGGCCACATGCACAAATATGCATTCTTATTAAAAAGCTTATGCCATTAAAATACTACATGATTCTACACTGTCGATTCCAACCTGATTGAACAGTAACTTTCAGTTTATCTTCTGCTGCTATTTGCAACATGAGTTTCATATCCCCATTTTTCATCTCTTTTGCCTCTTCTAACTGCAGTTGGTTGGCCTCGAACACATTCTATTCTTTTTAGTTTAATTGTATTTTTTTTGGAAACAACTTGATCTAACGGTTGAATTGCAGAATGCCAGAAGTTGAAGGCGAGTAGTTGGTTACCAAACCAAAAATAGGTATGGTTCCTCACCCAAGAAACCAAAACAAAATACATAATTATTCATATGGTCTAGAAACAGAAGAGATATTATCAATCATCCTCAAAGGATTAGAAAACAAATTCAACACCCTGTTCCTGTGAATGCATTCACATTGATCTCAAATATTCTTTGGAAGTGTGAAATTACAAAGCTCAATATGGAATATAAATTAGGGATCCTAGAGAGAGATATGCCATAATTTCTAAAATGAGGGACTCTACAATCCTGCACAAATCAAATTGTACTACTTGAAGTATTTTTTGTGAGCATCAGCTTTATGTTTCTGTTTACTACTGTGTTCACTTTTTTTCTCTTTTTCATTTGATTTCTTCCGTGAAAAAAGTTTCTTAGATTGATTACTCTTACCATGCTTAGAACTTTCAACATTTGTACGCTTATGTTGATGATGACTTGGGCCAGAAGAAGCATCAGAAGCCATTGAATCATCACTATCTTCCTTATTATCTTCATCTTGAATGCCATGATTGTCATCACTCTTACGATCACTGTTGTCATAATCTTCATTGTAGCATTCGTTATCATCTTCTTGCATGGGAGAGTCGATGTACATTGTCCAGCCGGATTCACTGCTGCTACATCCTTCTGCGCTGAAAGGGTATTTGGAATAGTCCATTACAAGATGCAAGCAAAGCAAGAAATTCTCAATGAAGAATGGCGATGTAGAAACTAATGTTCTAGGAAAATAAAAAGATACTCTCTTTTTAAGACGGAGGGTTCTTCAACCGGGCTTGAGAGCGAAGAATGGTGTTTATTTAGGAGGAGAACGAGAGAGAAGAGGAAGAGAAAGAGAAAGAGACAACCTGTGTCATATAAGTTCAGAGTAAACTGCATAAAACCCCTATTTATGGAGGCTAGGATGAACTTTGACATTTAAATATTCTCTGATTAAAGAAAAAAAGGGACCTTTGCAAGAGACAGCTTATTATAACTAAGTTTTTCTTTTTTGAAAAAAAAATGGCGGTTTACTCATGTCTGAAAATAATTATTTTAACAGAAAACCATCTTTTATTGCATATTACAGACGAACCCATTTCACATACATGAGAGAATATATCTTGACACAGAATTCAGCAATTCTTTCAGCAGAATATGCAGATCAACCCATTCCTCAAACTGGATGAATTATGAGACCCATATCCCTAAGCATCCCCACTTTCTGTTTTATCTTAAATTTCATGCCTTCAATTCTCTTGTCCTTTCCATAAGAACTTTTGAAATGAGGCCACCAAAGATCTTTACACTTTGTTATGTCATTGCTTGTTTAATTACTTGTCTTTCTCCCAAAAAAGCCTGCCACTGTCTTCTTGTTACTGTGATCTAAAGATTAATGCCAAAATCTATTTGTTTTAAGATGTTTTACTTGAACATTTTCCATTGTTTATTTTCCTTTCACTCATTCTTTCCCAAGAGCCAAGCAAACGCTAGAAAACATATAAAAAAACTATCAGAAATTGTTGTACGCATAGTAATAATTCTTGTTTATTTAAGACTATCACATCAACAACAACAAAAATAGCATAAACAATAGTAACAGAAGTAGTTTTCATGACAACTTGTATCCACAGGAATATGCAGCTGGCATGCAATTTTTTTTTTTTTCATAATTCTTTTTCTCTGCTCTTGTTTCATTTGGGTAACTCACATTTTCCATGCTTTTAATAATAAAATAATAACATCTGGGTCCCTAATTTTTGAGAAAATAAAAAATAAAGACAATTGTATTTTATTTTATTGTGGACCTCTACTGTCATATTCCTTTAATAACACAATCTAACTTTTATACCCTAAAATAAGTTTATCTATGAAATTCTTTGTTTCATATTTTCTAAGAATATTACAATCAAATCATTGATTTTATTAACAAATTATTAAGAGAATATGACAGTAAAGACTTGTATTAAGAGTGTG
>JAXCLQ010000015.1:2545754-2567281 GCA_035584115.1 Cedrela odorata
AGGTCTAGAAAAGCTCTTGCTTGTGAGCTCTTCCTTCACCCAAGACAAATTTAAATAGCCTGAGACCTTTGAAAAATTTTTTCTCTTGAGATCTTCGTAAAGGGATCTCAGGATCAATATTTGAAATGCTGACCCGAGATCGATGTAGTCGACCCCAAAAAGTCTCGACTCTTATGATCTCTGAGGCCTTTACTACACTATGGTCAATCTTCTCTGAACGAGTAAGGTCTTGGGTTATTACTTCAGATTTTCATGAGAACCTATTTTGGGTCTATGGAATATTAGATTTCAAGTATATCTTAAGCCATATATCCAACAATAAATTTTATTAAAATACAATATAAGTTATTTATTATTAATTATATCACGTGTCAATATTTGTTTAAAAGTCAATGATTAAAAAAAATTAAGAGAGAATCCTAATTCAAAAATTTATATCATTTTCGTTTAATTACTAATTTTTTAATATTGATTTGGGACATTTTAGATGTCTAAAATTTTTAATAAACTATTCATACAAATTATGTGTGTCATATGTAACTGACTGTAAATATTAAGTTCTAGTTGATCACAGAATCTGAGTTTTATCATCTTAATTAAAAGTTAGTCGGTGTCCATTAAGAGAAAAATATTTTATAGCATTCAACATCACAGTTTTTTGGATGTTGTCTATGAGCCGTCATAGAATGTTAATAAGTCACATTTGGCATATCGGATGCCAATGCAAGCAATTAATAACCAATGAAATCTTATGGGTTGTTAAATAAAATTCAGCCTTAAAGAAGAGCCCACAAAGAGCTTTGTCAGAACTATTATTTATGGGTTAATCCATCAAGAAGTTAACTTGGATAAACCCAATCAGAGACAGAGGGGAACTCTTTTGAACTTGATGATCTAAAACCAAAATTTGAATAATCACTGTATGGTTAGGCTTCTGAGTCCGTTCTCTTTATTTTGACATGCTCAAATGCATATTAGCTTCAAGTCACCAAATCAAATTAGTACCAAAAGACCAACATTAAAAGAATAAAAAGTTTAATTCCTACATTCTTTGTGGTTATGCTGCATAACTTGACATGTAAATTAGTATAATGAGAGAACAAAGGTCTGCTTGATATTATACTTGAATTGAATCATGCTTGAATATCTAAAGAAAATAGTTCAATTAGTCTTCCGTAACTCGACAAGGCTCACTTCAGCATCTAAATTGATTCCTTAGCAATGCATGATTCTTGTGTACATAAAATATTTCCTTCAATTTATTATATATTGCACTTTTCAAAGGCGAATCCTGAATACAATTCCACTAAGAGGAGGCTTTTGACAGCAATAATTCCAGCATCCCAAGTTTGCATTTGCTGGGGGTTGCCAAGTCTTCGCAACAAGAATACAACATTCCATGTTTTATGATTCTTCAGTTATTACATTTCTATCTTCGTTAAAATTACTGCTCAGCCACTTTTTTAAATCCTGACTGCTGGAAAGTTCTCTCTTTCCCTGGCCTCTACTTATTTTGACATTTTGGTTAAATACAGTAAAATGAAATTAGAAAGCCAACTTGCAAATTGATATGGTTAATTAATTCCCATATAGCAGAAGTAGAACAAATATCAATATTGTCTTCAACTGCTCCAGATAATGTATCTACTGTTTACATGGAATTCTTATGCAAATATAGGTAATAAAGCAACGATAACCAAACAGACCATTATTGCTCTTGATATTGACTATTTACCAACCCTAATTTTATTCATATGCTGAGAAGAGTAGATACTAAATTTCTCCTTTCCAGCTCAATTTGACGTAGATTTTCCCAAATTTCATTTCTCACATTCCTTCATTTCTTCGGGAAAAAAATATGTCTATCATTGGAAAGGCCATTCTAGCTGTTTCAATTCAAATATTGTTCGACATGTTGGCTTCAACAGAAGTGCTGCAGTTTTCACGCCAAGAGAAAATCCATGATGATCTCAAGAAGTGGAAAATAAAATATTGTTGAAGATTCATGCTGTGCTTGATGATGCAGAGGAGAAGCAGATAATGAACCGGTTAGTGAAAATCTGGCTTGACGACCTTCAAAACTTGGCTTACGACATGGAAGATATATTGGATGATTTTGCAACTGAAGCTTGGCGCAGGAAGATGCTGTCTGAACCTGATCAAGATCAACCCAGCTCAAGTAACTTATGGAAGTTTGTTCCTGCTTGCTGCACAAGTTTGATTCCAAGAGCCGTTAAATTTGATGCAATGATGGGTTCCAAACTAAAGGAGATCATTACCAGATCGCAAGATATTGCACCAGAGAAAGACCAGCTGGATTTGAAGAACAATTCTGGAGGTGGTCCAAGAAAGTAAAACTAAGACTTCCCACAACCTCTTTGGCGAATGAAGCTAAAATTTATGGAAGAGAACAAGATAAGGAGTCAATAGTTGAATTGTTGTTGAAGGATGATTTAATGAGTGACGGACTCTCTGTTCTTCCTGTAGTAGGTATGGGCGGGGTGGGCAAAACAACTCTTGCCCAGCTTGTCTACAATGACGTTAGAGTGGAAGAATTAGAAATAAAGAATGAAACAACAATGTTATTTCTGTGAAAATGTTCTTCTGTGTATTACTAAAATAATCGAAACATTACAATTCTATTATTTTTATATACACTGTAATTTGTTCTACAAGAAGAATCAATAGCCAAAACGACAAGGAAACTATAAAGTAAAGAATCAGATTTTGCATGGTGAGATGAGTTATTCTGCTGCACCTGCCATCTTTGTCATTGTTTGTACTGGTATAACGGCTTGCTCTGTTTTATTGAGGAAAGGATAATGACAGCTGCATCAACTACATTTGATTTGTTTGGACTTCATGCATGGGCTGTAACTTGTGGGCTTGAGCCATCTTGGAGAAAGCGATGTTTACTTCTTGTTCTTTAACTCTCTTTCTCAAGCTCAACTTTTCTTCTTCAATTCTGAGCTTGCTTCGAAAAGAAGTAAACTTTTCTTGGCTAAGGGATTTAGTCAGGATATCAGCATCTTGGTTTTCAGCGGAAATGTAAAGAATAATCAGCTCCTTATTTAACACCTTATATCAAATAAAATGAATAATCAGCGGACTCATCCTTAGTCAAGTAATATTAGCGTGAACACACAAATTGGAGTTTACTAGGAGGCAAATTTTAAATATTCTTATAATGCACAAAATATGAGTTTGATTAAGTTGTAAATTTTGATGTCTCTAAAAAGTTAAGGTTATTGGCTTCATATATAAATTAAGCGTTTAGCATTGTATTGCCAACATTTAAAAAACTAAAGAAAGTATTGAAAGTAGTACTCGTTCTAGAGAGAAAAAGTTCTAAAAAGAGAAAGTTTAGAATTTTGAGAGAGCATTCACAAGAGTGTAGTGAGTGAACTTTGTATTCCTTCGTAATTATATTATTGCTTTGTGTTTGTGGCTTATTTGTGATTGTGTTGGCTTGTTTTGTTGTTGCGTTACTTTACTTGTGTTTGTATTGTGTGGCTTGTGCAGGAAATTTAGCAAAAAATTGTGTACTGATTTGCACAAAGAAAAAGAGCCTGTGACATTAGTTTCTCTAGTTCAAATTGTCAATGGCTTTGTCACTTGAATTTGCCCCATTTAGCAGTTCCCTTGGAAACGAAATAAAGTGCAGACTTTCTGAAGCAACAAGAATGTAGGAACCTAAATGTGATCATTCAGAAGGGAGGTGAGCCAACATGTGTGCAATCTGTGTGCCTCTACTAAAACTACAAGATTCATTCCTACAGTGAACTCAGAGAGCTTATCAAACTGAACATACATCTGCTGCTACTCTTCCAAAGTCCGAGCCGGCTGGAATTCTGGAGACTTACAAAGGAGTCATCTGTAAAAGATGTGTGGGATCAGCCAAGTTGAATCAGAGAACTACAAGGAATTTAAATTAAGACTAGATGAAAATGGTTTATGTCAATCATTTTGATTGAATGAGATTTATTTTAAAGCACCAAATGACATGTCGTCTTGTAAATGAAACGACAGACGAATGTAATAAACGATATGTCGTACAAAATAACAGAATTCACGTCGGCACGACAAACCGTGTACACTTCACTCCCTGATCTGATTGTGATATATTTTATTATTATCCAAAGAAAATGAAATCTCAGAAACATTCAATCAAACACCGACAACGCAACTATAAATCTTTCATTTTCCTTCCTTTAATCCTTCCACTAATCACTCAGATCTCAACGTTTCCTGCAAATTAACAGTTAGATCCTGAAACCCAATGGCGGTAGCCATCCGAGGAGGCCGCGGAGGCGGAGCTGTAGCTCCCGGTCTACGTAACTTCTTTTCCTACCGCATCTTCGTCTCCGCCATGTTCTTTCTTCTCTTCCTCGTCACTCTCTCCGTCATTCTCACTTCTCATCCCTCCACTTCACATCAGGACCCAGTAAGTCAGCTCACTCCACTCACTGTTTTTTTTTTTTGGTTATAATTGCGTTTTTATTTATATATTTTATGTTATTAATTTTGAATAGGCACTGCCGAGTGGTGGTAATGCATATGTTCAACGCACGTTCTTGGCGTTGAAGTCCGATCCTCTGAAGACTAGATTAGATTTGATACAGAAACAAGCCAGTGATCATATTGCTTTAGTCAATGCTTATGCTGGTTATGCTAGGAAGTTAAAGTTAGATATTTCTAGGCAATTAAGGATGTTTGATGATCTGGGTCGGAATTTTTCGGAGCTTTCTGTTAAACCCAATTATAAATCGGCATTGTTTGAGCCGGAAATTGCTGTGGATGAAGATGTGTTGAGGCAATTCGAGAAGGAAGTGAAGGATAAAGTTAAAGTAGCAAGAGCGATGATTGGTGAGGCGAAAGAGAGTTATGATAATCAGTTGAAGATTCAGAAGTTGAAAGATACGATTTTTGCTGTTAATGAGTTGTTGATTAAGGCAAAGAAGAATGGGGCTTTTGCTAGCTTGATTGCTGCAAAATCGGTACCTAAGAGCTTGCATTGTTTGGCAATGAGACTTGTGGGGGAGAGGATTTCACACCCAGAAATGTATAAGGAGGAGGCGCCTAAGGAGGAGTTTGAAGACCCCAGTTTGTATCATTATGCTATCTTTTCGGATAATGTGATTGCAGTATCTGTTGTGGTGAGATCTGTGGTGAAGAATGCACAGGAACCATGGAAACATGTTTTCCATGTGGTTACTGATAGAATGAATATAGCAGCGATGAAGGTTTGGTTCAGGATGAGGCCGGTGGAAGGTGGCGCTCATGTGGAAGTGAAGTCTGTGGAGGATTATACATTCTTGAACTCATCTTATGCTCCAGTGTTGAGGCAGCTTGAATCTGCTAAGATGCAGAAGTTTTACTTTGAGAATAAGGCAGAGAATGCAACTAAAGATGTGAATAACATGAAATTTAGGAATCCCAAATACTTGTCAATGTTGAACCACCTGAGGTTTTATTTACCAGAGATGTATCCTAAATTGCACAAGATTTTGTTTTTGGATGATGATGTTGTGGTTCAAAAGGACTTAACTGGATTGTGGAACATTGATTTGGATGGAAAGGTGAACGGGGCTGTCGAGACCTGCTTTGGTTCTTTTCATCGATATTCTCAATATTTGAATTTTTCTCACCCGCTAATTAGGGAGAAATTTAATCCTAAAGCTTGTGCTTGGGCATATGGGATGAACATATTTGATCTTGATGCTTGGAGTCGTGAGAAATGCACAGAGCAATACCATTACTGGCAGAACTTGGTAAGCATATCTTTGGTTTTAATTAAATTCTGTTTTTATTTTCTCTTGATCAATGTAGGGAACTGCTTTGTTTCAATTTGTTCTTTTTTCTTTTTCTTTTTAATAGTCTAAAATAGATGTATTTCACATGCATGATGAATTGATTAAATTTAAAATACAATTTACATGACTCTTTTGGTTTAGTTAGGACTTGAATTCTAGTGTTGACATTAAAATGCATGATGTTATAGTTCATTTATGCATAAATAATTTCAACAGAATGAGGATCGAACTCTTTGGAAATTGGGTACCCTCCCACCTGGCCTCATCACTTTCTACTCAACAACAAAGTCATTGGACAAATCCTGGCATGTGCTTGGACTCGGGTACAATCCTAGTATTAGCATGGATGAGATTAACAACGCTGCAGTCATTCATTACAATGGAAACATGAAACCTTGGCTCGATATTGCTATGAATCAATACAAGAATCTATGGACAAAATATGTGGATAATGATATGGAGTTTGTGCAGATGTGCAATTTTGGTCTCTAAATGAATACCATTGCAGCATTCATTGTTCAGGTAATACCAACAGATTTTCGGTGATTGTTTATGGTTGGTTACTCAATTCATACAAATTTTGGGTCCCATTAATTTGTTGCAACCTTCTGCAAAGCTTAGTAGCGTTGTGTTTGGTGGAATTTTGATTATTCTTAATTGACGTTTGTTAGTTTCTACAGTATTGAGCATTAAATTGTAACCAATCGTACTCAATTGTGTACACACAGAAATGAATTTTTTTTTTTACTTTTCATTTGAACAATTTTACACTGCATAATATGATGAGAAAATTCTGACATATTCATATCTCAACAGCTTATTATTTATGCATCTATTATTGTTTTTATGGCACATCTGAATTGTTATATGGCATATAATAATTATAATAGTAACATGATATCAACGTTTTAGTATAGAGGTCACTGATATAAGATGACATACAAAACTATGAGCACAGGTTGATGTGACAAACATTTGTTAGAACCAGAAAACTTTTTCTTTCAGAGATAAATTTCTCGAGCTTGATAATTTTGGTTTATTGGTAGTCATGGTTGTAGTTGGTAGAGGCATTTCTTGAGGAAATACTCAAAGTTCTTTAATACTGCCTGAGATTTTTTTTATTTGCATTCAAACATTACAACATAAACTTATATATATATATATATATGTATATGTATATATATATATATAAGAAACGTTTCTAAGCTGCAAAATGTACATGTAATCTGTTTTAGCGAGATACTTTGCGGCGGCTGATCAAGTATTTGATTGAAAGTGATTTGATGGCCTGCGCCTGTGCCTGGTTAGAAGCTGGGCTAGAGAGGCAGATAAAGAAGCATATCCTTACAATTCGTGAGGGAAACTTAGTAATCTAATCTGAAGGGAAACCCAAAACCACCTTCAAACCGAAACCTGAGAAACATGGGTAGAAATTTTGGCTGCCTTAAAATTGATATAGAACCAAAGAAAAGCACTTCCCTTTTGGCATTTTGGAGAAAATTGCGCCAAGTAATTCTGCTTTGTCTGTAGAACAATCAGCTTTTTTGAATTTGAGCAAGGAACAACTCGGTTTTGCTTTATAGCTTATTCATTCCATCAATAAATTTTCACATCTCATTAACATCATGCTACTTATTATCAAAAAAATAAATTTTATTACTAATCATTATTTTTTCTTTTGTAAAGTTTTAACAAGTATTTAATAATTCAAATTCTATACAAAACTTTACAAAAGGAAAATTTTGGTAGGAGGAAGACCTCTGAAGAAGAAATGAAAGGCCAATGGCATTGTAGACGGTCACCTAACGAGAAATTATTTCTTATTCATCAACTTGACGAGCCAGCCATTAAATGATCAAATCAAACTTGACAAGTGATTCAATGGTAATGAATTCAATGTACAACTTGCCATAAAATGCAAAAGAAATTGATTATTTTAATTGATATCAATTAAGAAGAGAAAACTAGAGAAGGTGATTTTGCCAAATCAGCATATGGTTGTGTGGAAGCCAGATTACGTGGCGAGACCAAAGATGAACGAACGATTGCTGTAGTGGAGGAGGAGGAGGAGGAAAGTCGCCAACTTTGACCCGTCCAAGAGAGATTCTGTATAGTGTTATTGTATATTAAAATAAAGTTTGCATTTTATACGGTAAGCAATATTTTGGACTTTCTTTTTCCTCTGCTTTCCTCCTTGTAATATTTTATTCTTTATCATTTATTATATTTATATAGTGTCTGTGCTGCTAAACCCAGATCATAGTTTGGGTTGATTTCTCTGAATTTTCATTTCCTTTTTGCGTCAGATTCTAAAAGAACAACTTTTTTCAGGTTTGATGATTGTCACTTTCATTTCCATGCAATTATATTCTGTCTTTATCTTCTTCTTTTTTGCTATGATTTATGGGAAATTGAGCAAATTAATGCTCTTTCTGGGTTTTATCTAGAATTGCTGATCTGGTTTTGTTTTGAGTTGTTGATTTATATTTTTCACTTCTGTTATGGATCATTTTTGTTAGTTTGCTGTTGGGGTTTGTCTGATCTGTATGGTCTTGCTGGCGAATCTTGTTTGTTTGATTTTATATGCACAGTGAAAACCACATTTTTTAGTCACTTGCAGTTAGATCTTATTGTTGATAATCTTTCATTCACGTAATTTGCTTCCATTTAACTGATGAATCGATTTTTTCTAAGAATGGCATTCTAAGTATGTGGGTTTACCTGATTATGCATGATATCAGCTGGATACCTTCTTCTTGTATCTTTATTTTTTCTTTTGTAAATAATTAGTGTGTAAAATTTGTTTATAACTTTTTGATGAATTTGTAGGACTTGTATTTTTAAGAAAATGGTGAATTGGCTATTTGGTTCTTGCTGAACTTTTTAATTTTTTCGGTTGATAGTCGCATAATGGTAGTCTTTAATATTTAATTAGTTTATATAATTTGATAATTTCAGGACTATATATGGGACTATCACTTGTTTTATTATCGAAATCCAATACGGTTTTCCCCAAAACAATACACCTTATATGTAAAGATATAACATAACTTGGAGTTCAGACTTGGTTGATGCTTCACTAAAAGCTTCACATTGTTCTATATGAAAGGATATTATTGATTGTAATATCAAGCTTTTGTCCCAAAAATAAAGATTTTGACTATAAGTTCTTTTTCCCTAGGATCTTAAATATATTTCAGTTTGTGCAAATATTTTTTAATTTTATCTCACTATCTATCTCAAATTTGGAACAGGGGTAGACATGGCTGAGAGCACAAAACCTCCGAGAATAGGCCTTGCCGGTTTGGCTGTCATGGGCCAAAATCTGGCCCTCAACATTGCTCAGAAAGGCTTTCCCATTTCTGTTTATAACCGAACCACCTCCAAAGTTGATGAGACCGTTGAGCGAGCTAAACAGGAGGGCAACCTTCCTGTTTTTGGTTTCCATGATCCTGAATCTTTTGTTCAATCAATCCAAAAACCTCGGGTGATAATCATGCTTGTTAAAGCTGGTGCACCTGTGGACCAAACCATTAAGACCCTCTCCGCTTACCTGGAGAAAGGTGATTGCATCATTGATGGTGGTAATGAGTGGTACGAGAACACTGAGAGACGAGAGAAAGCCATGGCTGAATTGGGCTTGCTCTACCTTGGAATGGGAGTTTCAGGTGGTGAAGAGGGTGCAAGACATGGTCCTTCGCTGATGCCTGGAGGATCCTTTGAGGCTTACAAGTATATTGAAGACATTCTTGTGAAGGTTGCAGCTCAAGTTCCTGATAGTGGCCCCTGTGTGACTTACATTGGCAAAGGTGGTTCTGGTAATTTTGTCAAGATGGTTCATAACGGAATTGAATATGGTGATATGCAGCTAATTGCAGAGGCTTATGATGTACTGAAATCTGTTGGAAAGTTGACAAACGTGGAACTGCAAGAAGTTTTCTCAGAATGGAACAAAGGGGAGCTTCTCAGCTTCTTGATTGAAATCACAACGGATATCTTTGGAATAAAGGATGATAAGGGAGATGGGTACTTGGTTGACAAGGTTTTGGACAAAACCGGTATGAAGGGTACTGGCAAATGGACTGTCCAGCAAGCTGCTGATTTATCAGTTGCAGCTCCTACAATTGCTTCTTCTTTAGATGCAAGGTTCCTTAGTGGGTTAAAGGAGGAAAGAGTTGAAGCAGCCAAGGTCTTCAAATCCGGTGGCTTTGGCGACATTTTGTCTGACCAAGATGTGGACAAGAAGAAGTTAGTTGACGATGTGAGGCAGGCTCTTTATGCCTCCAAAATATGTAGTTATGCACAGGGGATGAATCTTATCCGTGCAAAGAGTATTGAAAAGGGATGGGGTTTGAAGTTGGGGGAACTGGCTAGGATATGGAAAGGAGGTTGCATTATCCGAGCTATATTCCTTGACCGAATCAAGAAGGCATATGATAGGAATTCTGACCTGGCAAACCTTCTGGTAGACCCTGAGTTTGCAAAGGAAATCATTGATAGGCAGTCTGCCTGGCGAAGAGTTGTATGCCTTGCCATCAACTCGGGTATTAGCACCCCTGGTATGTCCTCCAGTCTTGCCTATTTTGACACATACAGAAGGGAAAGATTGCCAGCTAATTTGGTCCAAGCTCAACGGGATTATTTTGGAGCTCATACATATGAAAGGGTTGATGTGGAAGGATCTTTCCATACCGAGTGGTTCAAGATTGCCAAACAGTTGAAAAACTAAATCTTCTCCTGAATTTATTCTCTGTAATGGGAACTCTTAGTAAACATAATAATTTCTGCTATCGCCTAGCTCAGCAGAGCTTAGATCTGCGGTGTTTGGTGAAAGTTTATCATAGTACGATTTACTTTATCGAGCCAAATCTCCAGAATTATTTCTCTTTTGTTTGTTTTGCTTGCGTTTTGGAAGATCTGCTGCTTGTGCTTCATGTTTTGCTCAAAATTAATCTAGTTTTTGTTTACTACAGCCTAATGTGATATGTATTTGTCACTGTGGAGCTTAATGATGTTAGATGTAATCTTTGATTTCCTAATTATCAGAGTATAGTTTCATATTTTCAGTTCCTCATCAGTTGGTGCTAGTCTTCTGCTATTATTTAGATGCCCGAAATTGTTGTGTTCAGCATTCTGTGGTGTGAATGGAAAATTTGCATTGCTTCCCCACAATAGTTGCAACAAACTGGGTTTTATGTATCCTGACATGGTCAAAGAAACCGAAATTGGTAATCCTGTTAAAATTCACTCTGTGCTAACATTGTTTCTTTTGATCCAGCATCATTCATATGTTCTGAAACTTGAAATTTATATCCGCTTTTATTGAGGCAAATACTTGGTTAAAAGTAGCAAATCTATCTTTTTGGTGGGGATAGGATCTGGGTTTTGGTTGATTAGGTGAAAATAAGTACGTAAAGTACAGTCATGTTTGACAAAACAAACTTCATGTTCTCTATTGACTTGAATATACTTCTTATTTTGCCAAATGGTTTCTTTGGACTCTTATTACCAATTTATGAACATTGATCGTGAAAATGTTTCCATGATTGTTAATAATTATTTTGCTAGTAACAGTTTCTCAGTATTCCTGCTCCAAGTTACAATTTTACTGATCATAATCTCTTAGTGCTACATGATAAGGTTGAGTGGTTTATATCCTGGGAGTTCCTTGACTACTAAGATTGTCTTCTCGTGGCAATTGCTATTATTTCCATCGTTGCCTCCATTCAAACACTGAAAACTCTCTACATAAAGATTGGTGATGCATTTGAGAGAATCCTTGATATGAAAATTTCATTCCTTTTTTTTTTCTTTATCTGCAGCTATTTACACAACAGTAAACTTGTGACGATCAGGAATGAGTCTACTACAGTTTCAAGATTAGCACGAGGAGCAAACGAATTATATGTTATTCTAGTTTCCTTTTTGTTGGTTTCTGTCTCCTATAACACATGCTAACTGCTTTTTCCTTTATCCCTTTTTGTTTTTAATGTGAACAGAATATATTGATATGATTTCTATTATTCAATAAACGATACGGAATTGTTAAGTGTATCTGTGCCATGCTTTCTTGATAGGAAGTATCTGGGAATGTGCTATAATGTTTCTTTTTATCAACTTCATTGTGTAACCAATATTTTGAACGTTCCTAGCTGTTGCATTTGCTGCAGAAATGGATTTTTCACAAGTGGCCATTGTTGTGTGATGACAAATGTCGTTGTTGCTCTTAGTAGTTGTCATTTGTCCTTCTAGGTTGATCTTTCTTTCCAGCACAACACACACACACATTCATGCACAAATTCATCATTAAGTTTTTTATTTGTTTAGGAAGAATAGTTTTTATATTTCCAATCATTTTTTTTTTCTTTTCACCTCAACTAATCCATCTGCACTAAAACTCCCACTTATTTATCTTTCCATGCTGATATTTCTTCTTTCCAGCACATAACACACTGCTGTTTCATATCTTAGCTCACTCACAAATACACATGGGCACATGCACAAAAAACGCGTTCTTATTAAAAAGCTTATGCCATTAAAATACATGTTTCTACACTGTCGATTCCAACCTGATTGAACAGTAACTTCAGTTTATCTCCTAGTGCTAGTTTGTAACATGAGTTTCATATCCAGATTTCTCATCTCTTTTGCCTCTTCTAACTGTAGTTGGTTGGCCTCGGACACATTCTCAAGGTTTAATATATTATTTTTAGTTTTATTTTATTTCTTTCCTGGAAACAACTTGATCTCACGGTTGAATTGCAGAATGCCAGAAGTTGAAGGCGCAAGATGGTTGGTGACCAAACCTAAGATAGGTATGATATGGCTTCTCAACCAAGAAAGCCAAAATAAAATACATGATTTTTCATATGGTCAAGAAAACAGAAGACGTTATCAATCAATGCTAAAAAGGATTAGAAAACATATTCAACATTCTGTTCCTGTGTGAATGCATTCTCATTGATCTCAAATATTCTGAGAAAGTCTGAAATTACAAAGATCATTATGGAATATAAATCCATTCTTGAAGGAGATCCTAGAGAGAGACATGTTATAATTTCTAAACTCAGATTCTAAAATGCTGCACAAATCAAATTGTACTACTTATATTTTTTGTGAGCATCAGCTTTATGTTTCAATTTACTACTGTGTTCACTTTTTTTCTCTTTTTCATTTGATTTCTTCCATGAAAAAAGTTTCTTAAATTGATCACTCTTACCATGCTTAGAACTTTCAGCGTTTGCATGTTTATGTTGATGATTACTTGGGCCAGAAGAAGCATCCGAAGCCATTGAATCGTCACTATCTTCCTTCTTATCTTCATCACGAATGCCATGATTGTTATTACTCTTACGATCATTGTTGTCATAATCTTCATTATAGCATTCAATATCATCTTCTTGCATGGGAGAGCCGATGTACATTGTCCACCCAGATTCACTGCTGCTACATCCTTCTGTGCTGAAAGGGTATTTGGAATAGTCCATTACCAGATGCAAGCAAAGCCAGAAAATTCTCGATGAAGAATGGTGATGTAGAAACTAATTTTATAGGAAAATGAAAAAAGTTTTCTCTTTTTAAGACAGGGATCTTCAACTGGAATTGAGGGCGAAGACAAGTGTTTATTGAAGAGGAGAAAGAGAGGAGGAAGAGAAAGAGGAAGACCTGTGTGTAAACTGCATAAAACCCCTATTTATGGAGGCTAGGATGAACATTGACTTTTAAATATTTTCTGATCAGAAAAAAGGCGTTTGCAAGAGACAGCTTATTATAACTATATTTTTCTTTTTTGATAAAAAATAAATGAAGGTTTACTCTTGTCTTAAAATAATTCTTTTGACAGAAAACCATCTTTTATTGCATAGTAAAGATGAACCCAGTTCACAAACATGAAAGAAAATATCTTGACACACAGAATTCAGCAATTCTGTCAGCAGAATATGCAGATCAACCCATTTCTCAAACTGGAAGAAATATGTGACCCTTGTCCCTAAGCATGCTAAGAGTCAGTACACCATCCCCACTTTCTGCTTTATCTTAAATTCCATGCCTTCAATTCTCTTGTCCTTTCCATAAGCACTTTTGAAATGAGGACACTAAAGATCTTTACACTTTGTTATGTCATTGCTTGTTTAATTACTTGTCTTTCTCCTAGAAAAGCCTGCTACTGTCTTCTTGCGACAGTGATCTAAAGATTAATGTCAAAATCTATTTGTTTTAAGATGTTTTACTTGAACATTTTCGATTGTTTATTTTCCTTTCACTCATTCTTTCCCATGAGCCAAACAAATGCTAGAAAACATATCAACAACTATTAGAAATTGTTGTATGCATAGTGATAATACTTGTTTATTTTAGACTCTCACATGAACAACAACAAAAACAGCATAAACAATGGCAGCAGCAGTAATTTTCATGCCAACTTTTCTCGACAGGAATATGCAGCTGGCATGCAATTTTTTTTATTTTTTTATTTTTCATAATTCTTTTTTCTCTGATATTTTTCTTATGGGTAACTTACATTTTTCATGTTTTTAATAATAAAATAATAACATCTGGGTCCCTAATTGCTGACAAAACTACAAATAAAGACATAATTATAAAAATATATATATTGTAAACCTCAACCGTCATATTCCTTAAAAATTCATTAGTAAAATCCACGATTTAACAGTTATACTTATACCTTAAAATAAATTTATCTAAGGAACAATTTGTTTCAAAATTCTTAAGAATATGACAATCAAATCATTAATTTTATTAACTAATTATTAAGAGAATATGATGGTAAAGACTTGTATCAATAAATCAAATTTTCCTAGTATTAATATTAAAGAGAAAATTTCTTTAATTTATGATATTTGTACAAGGGATGGGGTGGGGTGGGATGAGACTTGAGTATATGAAAATTGAGAAAAGAAAATAAAAAATTCTTTTTATAATCTTTACTTTCTTACCTTCATCCCCAGTGTTTCCCACAATTTAATTACCCAACTTGATTAAGCACTTTTTTGACCCAGAAGTAAACTCAAAAAATGTTTCTTAAATCATAAAAAGAAAACAAAAATGGGTTGGCAACACTTTCCCTGCTGTCTAATACTCTAATGGCCATGATTTAGGTTGTTCCCCACTTCTTAAATCTCATCATCTCTGACAAAAATTTTACTTTAATTTGTATGCATGTAACTATGCCTTTTTGATTTCTATTTACAGCCTTTCTTTTTGTTCAAAGATTGAATCTTGACTTACCTTTGATTATGTGAATGTGATATATAAATTGAAATTATGTTTTTTAACACACGTTTTCATTTAAGGCTGCAGCAACATTTGTGTGTTTAACTCAATGATGTGGTGAGTTCTGTATTTGTTGCAGTTTTGGCAAAAATGATGAAGCAAATCACATTCATATTTTGAATGTTTACAGTTAGTTTCACTGTGTTTCCAATAATCAAGCCGCAATTATTTGATTCACTTTGTCCAGCTGGTGGGAGATTAAGATTAACCCATGTCAAGTGTTATGTATGGAGGAAAGTGAAACTCATAAATTTATGAATCGAGGATGCAATTGTCTAGCTGCCAAAATGCACCAAATATTTTCATTGAACTTGGGTTAAAGACACCTTTGTTTAGCAATAGAATGGAAGAGAGCACAAGTGTCAAATGGGCTGGATTTCTATAAGCCTATTGATATCTCACGTGCCAAAATTATGAATTTGATAGAACGGTATGTGCATATATTATTGGATTTTTAATTTTTTGGTCTAATTATATTTTTAATCACAATAAAAAATTTTTATATTTTGAATCAATTATTTATTTTTTTAAAAAAAATATCCTTCTTTATTAGTTTTCTATTAAACTTAAAATTTTAAAATTGAAATTTCTTTATTTGATTGTGATTTTTTATGTGGATTATGAGAAAGAGTTAATAAATCATTGAAAAAATGGTTAAAAAACAGTTTACGGGTGATTCGGTACTAATTTATTTATTTTAATTATAATTTTTTGTTTAAATTTTGAAATTTAAATAGAGAATTAATGAAAAAGAAAATATTTTTTATGGAAAGATGAATTTCATCGAGAAAATATGAATTTTATCAATGAAAGATGAAATTTCATAAAAAAGTTAATTATCTGCTTTTCTAACAAAAATATCATTCTTTGTTAATTGTTTATTAAACTCAAAATTTTGAAGTTAAAATTTCTTTCTTTAGTTGTGATTTTTTATGTGAATTTTGAAAAGGAGTTAGTGAATCATTAAGAAAATGGTTAAAAACCAGTTTATAGATCATTCGGTGCTAATTTATTTATTTTAATTATGATTTTTTGTTTCAATTTTGAGATTTAGATAGAAAATTAATGAAAAATAAAATATTCATTATGGGAAGATAAGTTTCATTAAGAGAATATGAATTCATCGAAAAAATATTAATTTTATTAAGAAAAGATAAAATTTTATTAAGGGAGATAAATTTTATCAAGAAAATATAAAATTCATCGAAGGAAGGTAAATTTTATTGAAAGAGAATAAAATTATCTGAAAAACAAATAATTAAGTAAAAATATAAAAATTATTATACTGAGATTAAAAATAATTTTAACGAACGAGCCACGCCTGTTAAAAATCTTATATTCGTTTTCCCATCAAATTAAGAAGAATACCAACTTTGTGCATTTGCAATTTTACACAAGATGGCCGAGTCGGTCTAAGGCGCCAGTTTCAGGTACTGGTCCGAAAGGGCAAGAGTTCGAATCCCATTCTTGACAACTAAATTTATTTTTTCATTTCTGTCTTGGTTATTCGCAGAAAAACTATGCTATAAAAAAGAATTCACCCAGTATCATCTGTTTGGCATATATAGTCTTGTCAATAATGGGTTTTGTGCTACAAATTCCTTATTTTTATTATTTATATACAGCATGATGTGTGACGTAATGATGATCTTCTCACCGTTCATGTTCAGCTATTGCTAACAAGAAAAAAATTCAATTTCATCACTTTTATAGTGTATGCAGCTCAAAAACTCAAAACCTGGTGACCCCAGATTGTGTTTTTCACTGTTGTCAAAGCATCCCAGCCTGGTAATATGACCTGGAATATCCTGAGGATATATCCAAATTGTGCAACACCTACAGTAAATTTATAATTATTAACAATTAACCTACAGTTCCATTACCCCTTTTTCTTTTATTCAACTGGACAATTATAGCCTCTTTGCATTTCCAGGCCGCCGCGTCCACTACTCAAAGTCAAAAAAGTACTTTATGTATGTGTTTGATGTTATAAATTAATATGAATACCCGAATCAACAGTAGAAAGCAATAAGAGCACAATTAATCTAGACCTCAAACATTAGCTTGTGGGAAAAATAATAAGGTGACTATCAAATCCTGACCACAAACATTAGCTTGTTGCGGCTGTGGATCATTGAATGGTTCATTAATTTCCACGGCGCAAATGATGACGAGATTAATCTAGAGAATGTTAATAAGGTGGTATGGAGGAGACTGCTGACGAAAAGAAATGAAGTAATGCAAATCCTACTGTTGACATAGTAATTTGCCTGTGTGGAGCGAATTTAATACCATAATCAGATGAAGTTTTAGCAGCAAACGTCACCATTGTCACTATTTAGACAAAGAAAATGAGTCGACCTGAAAATCAGCGAAGAATTGATGCAGATTATATATGTTAAGTACACCTGTTGGACAAACTACCAAACAGGAAGAACAAGAATTGGAAAGCGAGGAAAATTTATTGGGATTGACATCAGAATAAACTAATCCATTAATACTTATCAATTGTTTTACATATTCTCACAGACAATATAAACCATAACTAGAATCAAGTTACACAAAGGAATATCAAAACAAAAGAAAAGAAACGATGAATATTTTTCAATCTCCTACATCTAAAAGGATCAAAACTTTCTCGGCAGCTATATATCGTGCAGCTAGCCTTCTTTATTTCAGTCTCTCTTAGACTTGGTCGCAGCAGTAAGTGTTTGAAGAAATAGCAGGCGTAGCCAGGTACGTTGGCTTTTCGTCACCGGCCATGATCACGACAACTTTAGGCTCAGGATCAAGCACTTTCAACAGCACAGCGGGCGGCTTTTCTTCAGCATGATCATTTGCTGAATTAGAATAGCGCTTTCTGTAAGAGCATAGCAACAAAACCAATGCCCCAGCTATTAGCATTAAAACTACAGCTAGGCTTCCAAAAAGGTAAGGAATTGGAGGTTGCCATAGATTTGCGGGCGCTTTTGTGTTTGCTGGCTTCATGATTTTCCTCTCTGTCTTTCTCTCTTTAATTTCCTGAACTGCTTGTAGAAGAAGTGCTTTTGATTATTGAAGAAATGGGTAATGAAATAAGGTTGGCAGAAGATGAATTTATAGGAGGGTTTTGAAGTGCTGTTGCTTTGGTACGAAGTTTTTAAATGACCACAATATCCTTGCACTTTTAAAGGGAAGATTCTTTGTTCTTTCACATAATATTCTTAGTGTTATTTGCTTATGATGTCAAATTCCACATTAAGAAAATTATGACAAATCTTTCATCTCTGGCAATCATTACTCAAACTTATATACATTTTCTTAATGCGAAATAGTTTCCCATTTAAAAAATTTTAAATTTTTGTCCGAATTTTAATTAATATGAGCAAACAAGTGAGTAATTCTAATAAAATTAGTTGTATTAGAGGAAGGTTTTATTGCCAACGGTGATACAACCAAGGGAGGATGAAGATTGAGGTGTGAAGTAAATCTTTAAATGTTTCTATAATTATTGTGCATTTATAATTGAATATGTTCTTGAATTTGCACCAGCTTGGAGAATTTAATTCTCTCCTAGAGGATGTCAAGATGTCAACATAAAAGAGAAAAATGAAGTTTTAATTAATCAATATGCATGTTATGTCATCATCTTAGACCCTTGACAAATTTTGTTCTTCATGAAATAAGATCCACTCAACATGCATGCTCTGTGGTTTCACTTCGCACATTGGAAAAGAAATTTAATGGGATTAGATAACTCTTCAGAATTGGTCCAATGAGTAAAAAAAATGAATCGTTTATATGTAACCTAATTTCTTCGATAATTCATGTTTCTTGGCCACATAAATTTGCTGAATATATATGAGGTACGTAGCTAGGTGTTCCTGTCAATCATGTAGCATGTATTAATCAGACCATTGTATTTATATATGGTTGTGATTGTTTGTCATGTTAACTAATTACATTTCAAATCAAATAATGTAGGATAAGGGAATGGGTCTAGATTATACTTTTACTAGTGGGAAAAATAATATGAATTCGGTCTTGACCTTAAAAATTATTGGCATTGATTTGTAGTGCAATTTTATGTAGTTAGATGCTATGTATTGTCATCTGTGTATTATTATATATGCAATGATATAATATTTGTTTGTTTATAGAATATAGAGGAGTTGGGTGAGTGGGTTATTGTTGTTAATTGATCATGCAGTGGACGGTGACCGACGACATTCCTCAAATGATCATAGCCATCCATTTTAGCTAGCTAGACTAGAAAAGGTGACTGACTCTGATCTTTCTTAACAATTCGAGGGATTCGTTTTCAGATACATCAATCGAGTGAGAGAAAGGTTAGGTTCTTTTTGACCTTTCAAAGTGAAGAAAATATTTCAAGCAAGGATGCTGTGACCTCAGACTTACCTTTTTGTTGAAGGTCGTTCGAGCTTTTCCTAGGAGCTTTTTCTTTCATATATCATTCCCGAATGCCATAAACTCCGTCTTCAAGCGCTTCCAAACACAGCTACTTCCATAACCATGCTTCATATCCCGGCGTCGGAATGAAGAGAATATGTGGTAATTACATTATGTCACACTAATTTATATTAATAACTTATAAATGAAGTATTACCATTTCCTTGTGCAAAATTGCTGTGTGCTTAATTATTTAGCAAGCAAAAGGGAGGAAATACAAGAATTAACAAAGTATATAATAAAATTGCCCCTTATTTTCTTATGTTGTCATAGTCATTTGAATTCAATCTACAATGATGAAAACAAAAAAGGAAATCTCTTTACGTCTCCAAGCCACCGCGCCTACAAACCCTTATATATTTATCAACAACAGTTACTAAATATTCAACAAATTCGGACACATTCTTCATCCTTTTTATATGTCAAATAAAGAAGGCCTTACCTCTTTAAAGTGAACGTATCAAATTTAAGTTTTTGTATAACTTTGCAACTTAGTCAATCTCAATCGTTTTATATGAATGATAGATAATGTTACATACTTCCTGAACTTTTTGATGACTCGCAATAGAATTCGGAAGAGAACTCAAGTAACCCATACAGACTCACATGTTTTTTCTTCTTGTGAATTATTATTAACAAGAAGTAAAACCTAACAGTACTTGATTTTGAATGGTAAGTTTTATATGTATCCACAAGCAACCTGAGTAGTTGTTGTTATGCTTATCTTGTTTGAATATGATGACAGATATAAAATAGCTCATTCCCATACTGAAAGCAAAAGGAAACACAAGGGACCCAGAAATCAATTAGCCACTTCAATTTTTCTAAGCTCCTTAGATCTGTTTGTTGTGGGGAAAGGTAGATATATATAGTATTCATCCAAATCTATGGGCCCTTTATTTCTAGATCATGATCAAAGAATTTTTGTACATGTTTGGTATGTGACTAAATTTGTAAGATGGGTATTTTTTTTTTTCATTATTACACTTCTTAAAACAACTAATCATATGCATATTTTCTTAAGATCGACCAATCTTGAAGTTAATTAAATAAATTAATTAAGACTTTGTTTTAGATAAATGTTAGAGAGAGAGAGAGGGAGCACTAGGTGAAGTTCCATAGTGCACAAAATTAATTTGCGCACCATTTACATATGTCTTCCACTAAGACAATTGTAGAAGTGGAAATGCCCCTTCGTTAGGATTAAATGCAAATCAAAACTTTCAGCCTCCCAACATTAATTCTCAGTGCAATCACATCTAATCCTGCTTCCCGCCTGCTTTTCCAAATCATTTAACTGTATTTATATAATCATGAAAGCCCTCTTTAATTTGATTTACATACTAATTAATTATAATTAGAATATCACATCCACCAACCAAACTCAACATGATATTATTAACCATATACGACTCATTCGAACTGGTTTATATATGATCAATTCGAATGCTTAGTAACTTTTTTTTTTCATCCTTTTTCTTAAGGAAGATAATTACAAATCACAGATGGAAATGGTTAAGTTCTGGCATTTAATTATGTAATTAGACTTAACTATCATTCATGTTAAACATGCTATTTGTGTTATATAAGTAATCATATTTTAATTTGTGAAGGTACCAATAATGAAGTGATTTGTAAAGTTCTCCATATATTCTCATAATATCATGGTTTGATTTACATTGTGGATTGTATATATTGATTATTGTATAACAAGTACTTCAAGTGTTAAGACATCATAAATATACATCATATATATATATATGGTGACTCGAGAAATGATTTGCAAGGGGTGGATTTTTTTGAACCGAACCGTCGAACTAAATCAATGGCTTAGATTGGTTTAAAAAATTATTAATTTAGTTTCGGTTTAAAAAAAAAATAAAATCGACGAGTTTTGGTTCCATTTTTAGTTGGTACCTGGTTCAAATCGATAAAATCGAACATATCTAATTATTTTAAATTTTATTTTTA
>JAXCLQ010000015.1:2567381-2585186 GCA_035584115.1 Cedrela odorata
TTTTAAATTTTATTTTTATTATTTTAATCAATAAATAATTACTTATTTAAATTTAATTAATATAAATTTTAAAAAATGATTTTTATTTTTAAATTTATAGCTTATAAGATATAAAAAATATTTTTCATTTTTTAATTTAATTCAAAACAATAACTCATTTAAATTAATATTTTAAACTTAGATTAAACTAACAAACCAAACCAACCCAAATTGAATTTGTCTCGTACGATCGATTTGAATCAGTTTGGTCCAAAGTCAAACCAATGATTTTAGATCCATTTAAAATTTGAACCAAAATTTTGTCTACTCTTACCTTACCTTTGGTGTCTAATTATGTGAAGGGTCAAAGCAGAGGAATGTCAAAAAAGCAATAGTAATTAATAATTCAAAAGTTAAAATTATAGAAGGGTCATTTACAGATTGTTAATTACACAAATACTTTAATTCTAATAATATTAAGTAATTTATTAGAGCACACAAGACATAAAGAATTTATTCTCTTTCCTTGTTTGTCCAATTTCATGGAATCCGATTTAATTAAAATCTAGAATGTCACCAAAGAGGACATACTTCAGATTCACTACTTCTCCAAGAATTATAGATTGTTGTCTATTGGATTTCAGTGAAAATATTTTCCAAGTTTATAGAAAATTATTAGTGTCATTTTTATTTGTAAAAAGATGTTTTATCGGATACTATTAAAGTTTGTGATAATTTTACTTTGTGGTGTGAAAATACACTTACTTCTCCTGTGATCATAAGTTAACTAAAAATAAATATATGTCTAATTTGTTTATTTTTCAAAAGTAAAACACTAATTTACTTATCCTTATTTTTTTATTTATTTATATAAGGTACTAATTTATATTCTAAATTTTTAATAATATAAATTTTTAATTAACTAAAATAAATATTATTAATAGATTATCATATTATTTAAAAATAATAATTTATATTAAAATTTTAAAATTTTAAGATACAATTATTGTGCTATAAAAATGCTATAAATAATAAAAATTAGAATAATTTAATATTATTATTAATTATCACTATTTGAATATTTATATAATAAAGTTTTTTTTTATATAGATTATGAATTTTATACAGAGAAATAAGTACTTTTAAATTAATTTGTTAGAGAATTAATATATAAAATAATATTTTATTAATATTTTAATTATATATAATTAATTAATTTTTTATTTATTTTGAAAAATATACATAAATAAAGTCCAGTGGACTTTGGGCCGCCAAATGGGTGCTACAAAACCCAAGCTGAAGTCCTACAAAGGATAAAAGAAATTCAAATTTAACTCGAGTCTAGGGGATCATGACCGTAAAATGGTAAGAATATTGGGTACGGCAAAGGTTGAGACCTCCTAAGCTTAATAAAAGATTTCGAGCCGGGACAAGAATTTTGAAACTTCCTTCGACTATAAGGGTTTCAGGTACAACATGGCAAAAGGTTTCGGACATGTGATCAAGTCCAAGGCCATTCCAAGTAAAAGAAAAGGTCTCAAGCAAAAACTTCCAAGACTTCTCAACAATTACATATCGATGAAAAATTTAGTTTCTTTTCGAATTTTTTCATAATAAGGATACATGGCCTGATAGTTATATTTTGTAAGAAGGACTCAAGATCTCACAATTTTTAAAATATCAATACTTATAAAATTAAGTTTCCGTGATTCTCAAAATCTAAATACGTCTGGGATTATAATTTCTAGATTATATAGAATTCTAATAAGTTTGAGAAATTTAGCAAGAAGTGATATATAAAAGGTAATCAAAGGCAATTAGATACGCACTTGCATATTAGCCTAGTTCTACATAAGTGGATGTTGTCATTGTCTTCTTTTTTTTTTTAACACTAAAAAGTAAAATTTTGACTTAAGTATCGGAGAGTTTTCGCAGAACTACCGAATTTATCCCTTTAAATCTTACTGTGATTTCAGAAGGAACTACATCTAAGTGAACAAAGAAAATTATTGTTGGTGCACAGAACTCATAAGTAAGATTTTTGCTACATCAACTTCTAGGGCTTTTTGTGGAGACTTGAGTGAAAAGCTAAAAACAACAACAATTAGAAAAAAAATCATGGCAAAAACATGAACTTATACAACCAGAAACCGGACGACAGCAAGAGGGACTTGAGTAAAAATTCTCTCCAAGCGACAATGGCAGCTAACCAAGATGGTGACAACCAACAATTACTCTTTGAAGTCGCAAATCGCGATTCGGACGCTTCATTCCAAATCAGAATTCCTCTAACCCAAAAGACACAGAAATTGTCTAGTAGATTCAAAAATTGGCTAATAGCAAAAGACAACATGCAAAAAATCGATAAATTCAGACGTTGGCAAAAAAAGTTGCAGAGATGAAAAGAGCGTTTTAAGGTGGTTCTTTCAGGTTAAGGATGTCTACACCATCGGAAGTCATGGAAAGCTGCATTCCAAGCGTCCTACATACCAAGGATCATCAAGCGAATCCCCGGCAAAATACCACCAAAAAGAGGTATACCGCCGTAAAAAAATGAAAAAAAAAAAAAAGTCTTTAGCTATCATCTAGAAAAGCTCAAAAACAACGATGCTACTTTCAAGTTTGTTGATGAACCTAGCCCCGAATACCAATACTCCCCAAATGATCTGGCGATAATCTGCAAGCGAATGACGGAGAGTAGTTCGAGTCCAAAAGACATGAGGACATTTCTTAATCAAAAACGTCAAAAGAAGAAAGAGGGCTCTGAACGAAGCTAATTCCGGGAAGGGAACATAGGGAACATGACAAAAATGTTGATAACCTGAAAGCTTATGTTGAGAGGTTGGTTAAGGAATTGAAGGAACAGAAGATATGAGACCGAATAAGGAACGATGAACCAGCATCTCGTTCAGGGTTGCATCCTTATTTAATGTTTTTCGTTTTTTAATTTATTTATATTAAGTACTAATTCATATTTAAAATTTTTAATAATATAAATTTTTAATTAACTTAAAATAAATATTATTAATATATTATCATATTATTTAAAAATAATAATTTATATTAAAGTTTTAAAATTTTACAATGCAATTATTGTGGTATAAAAATGCTCTAAATGATTAAAATTAGAATGTTTCAATATTATTATTAATTAATACTATTTGAACATTTAAATAATAAAATTATTTTTTAAATATAGATTATGAATCTTATACGTAATAGTAAGTAATTTTAAATTAATTTGTTAAAGAATAATATATATATATATATAATTAAAAAATTAATAAAATATTATTTTATTTGTTTTAGAAAGTATACCTAACAATGTTTAAAAATTAAATAAGGATAACTAAATTAGAATTTTACTTAATCAAAAATAAATAAATAAAGGGTATATTTATCTTTTAATTAGTTAATTTATTGTTAAAATGGAGGTAAATGTATCTTTCTATAAAATTTATCACAGTTAAATTATCACAAATTTCAAGAAAAATATCTAATAAAGTTCTCATAGAAAATATACACCTTAGTTGGACGAATCAACAAAAGTGCTTATCATATCTCTAGATTAGATATTAATTAAAAGTTTACTAAAACATCAATAAAGCAGTCATATATAGAGATGGCAAATGAGTAGGGTTAGGTTAGCCCATAAAATTGAAGCCTATCGAAACTTACATGCCTAGCCAACCGAGGCCTGTATAGTACTTATATCGAGCCAAGTCAGCTTAGAAAATATGTAGTCATGTACAATCCATAAAGCCCTGCCCACGCCAACTGTACCGAGTCTGGCCTAGGCCAACCTGCAGACTAAGACCAGATCGATACCTTCAAATAAACATATCAATACTTTCAAGTGAAAGTATTCAAAAAAATTACAACTTGGAACAGATCGATGCATTCAAGTAAAAGATTTCAAAAAAAATTATAAGTTCGACCAGATCGATACTTTTTATCGAGAAAAATTACAAATATTTAAAAGTAACAAACAAATCGATACATCATTTAAAAAGATCGATACTTGAAGTCTGAAAACAAAATGAAGAAATCTCTAGAATGGACGGACCGATATCTGAGACTACACAGATCAATACTTGATGCAAATTTCAAAACATAACGGCTAGTTTTCGCAGAATCTTCTTTAAATAAAAGTTAAACTATCTGTTGGAAAAAATATTGAAAATCTTTTACATTATAAATAGAACTCCCTTGATAGAAAAACTAGAGATAGAAAATTAAGGTATATCAAGAATCAACAAGTGAGCTACAAATTACAGAAATTTTTACTTTCTCATATTTTCTTCTTAATTTATTATTTATCTTGAGAGAAAATTTGTTATGAACTTAAATTGTAAATTTAGTCCTCTGAGAGGAAAATTTTTCTATATGATCTTTAGGATAATTTTTTATTTATATTACACTTCACTCGTTCAAAAAAATTTATTCTTTGGGCTTCACTTCACCCAGTTTAAAACAAATTATTGCGGTTGTCCTTCACCGCTAAGAAAGAATTGTAATTGGATTACACTTGACTCGGACCAAATAAAGATATTAGTAGAACTTCAGTGTAGAAAGAATCCAAAAGAGTGGATGTAAGTTGTATTTGCCGAATTACTATAAAATTTCGAATTTGATTTCTCATCTCCTTATATTTTATATTTCAAATATTCATGTAGATTTAATTACTGCATACAATTGTATATCATTAATTGAATAAGAACATTTTATGAGTGTATTAATTTTTAATTTTTATAATTTTTATTAAAATTCAATTCATCCCGCCCATATTTTTAAGCCCAACATGGCCCTTCAATGAATAGGGTCAGGCCAGGCCTACACTGTTTATGGATGGAGCCCATTTGCCATCTCTAGACATATATAATGAACTAATTAACCACATCAAAATCATAAGCATTATAAATAGTGATGGGAATTAGAAACAGAATCTATATACATTTTTATGTAGTGATTTATTATTAGATGTCCAAGGTTCACCTATTAGATGTGATTTGATTTCTTTCAATTTCAATGCTAATATATAGTTATATTTCATACAAATAAAAGCCATTACAAGTAAAGTAAATCATTTGAACCCACATAATTATATAATCGATGAAGTTGAAATTCAAAATTTTAAAATTTATCCATAATTCTGATACCATATTAATTAACAATTAATATTTTAATAAAAATTATTCGTTTTGAATATACAAGTCAATTATTACGATATTATTCTTAAATTTTATAATTTAAAATATAAAATATTACAATATTTTTAATTAAAAGAATAACAATTTATATACATTTTAGATTCATTTTCTTTAATGATGTGAAATGTTACGCTTTGTCCAAAAACTTGAAACTCTTACGTTAAGGCGCCAAGAAAACAACTATGCACATCAATTACTTGATTTTGACGGCGCTGCTAATTTAACATGGCTATGTGGCATCAAAGAGGGGGAGAAAATTTGTGAACCAATAAGGGCAATTTCCATCAACTTCAATGAGAAATTAAAAAACGAGAATATATATATATAATAAAAATGTACACAAATTAGTGGAAATGATCATCATCAAATGTCTCCCACTAGAGGAAAAGTTGATGTGGAAAAGCACTTTCCATTACAATAATTTTCTTTTACAATTCAGCAAAACCACCATCTTTTTACTTACTCTTCTGTCTGTTTCTACACTAACCCTTTCATTTTTTTCTCCTTCTCCCATTATTAACAGTGCTTAATACGCACATTTCCGAGCCGCCACGTTGTTAAACCTAATCTAATACCGAAAATGAGACCTTGTGTCAAAGATTGTTGGTTTGATTTATATTGTGGATTAAATATATTGATTATCGTAAGACACGAACTACAAGTGTTAAGACATCGCGCGTGTATGTGTATGGTGACTCGAGAAATGATTTGTTAAGGATTGGTATTTTTGAATCAAACCGATCTAAGTCGAACCAAACCAATGGTTTAGATCGGTTAAATTATTGATTTGGTTCCAATTTAAAAAAATAAAATTGATGAGTTTTGGTTTGATTTTCAGTTTGAACTTGGTTCAAATCAATAAAATTGAATATATCTAATTATTTTAAAATTTATATTTATTATTTTAATTAATAAATAATGATTCATTTAAATTTAATTAATATTAATTTTTAAAAATAATTTTTATTTTTGAATTTGTAGTTATAAAATTAAAAATATTTTTATTTTTAATTTAATTCAAAATAATAACTCATTTAAATTAATATTTTAAACTTAGGTTAAATTGACAAAATATTTTTTTTTAATATAGATTCTGAATCTTATATTGAATAGTATATAATTTTAAATTAATTTATTAGAGAATTAATATATAAATTAATAATATATTAATTTTTTAATTAATTAATTAATTAAAATTAATAAAATATTATTTTATTTGTTTTAAAAAGTATAATAACAAAGGTTTAAAAATTAAATAAAGATAAATAAATTACAATTTTATTTAATAAAAAAATAAATGAAAGGGGATGTAAGTGTATCTTTCCATAAAAGGGAAGAGAAAATATACACCTTGTTTGGACTTATCAACAAAAGTGCTTCTCAAATCTACTAAGAAGTGAAAAGAAAGATGGTTTGAGGATGTGGATATGGACAAGGAAATTAAGTGGGTCTAATCACAATATTAAGCTAGATTCTATTTTGTTTACTGCTGTCTTATCAAGATTAGATACTAATTAAAAGTTTACAAAAACATCAATAGAGCAATCATATATAATGAACTAATTAACCACTTCAAAATCATAAGTATTATAAATAGTGATGGGAATTAGAAACATAATTTATCTACACTTTTATATAGTAATTTATCATTAGATGTCCAAGGTGCACCTATTAGATTAGATTTGATTTCTTTCAATTTCAATGCCAACATATAGTGATATTTCAAGAAAATTAAAGCCATTATAACTCAAGTAAACCATTTGAGAGATCATTACAAGGTATATTGGTTTGAATATTTCTTATATATTCGATGAAGTTGAAAATAAAATTTTTTAAAATTTGTCCTTAATTCTAATACCATATTAATTAATAATTAATATTTTATACCATATTAATTAATAATTAATATTTTAATAAAAATTATTCGTTTTGAACATACAAGTCAATTATTATGATATTATTCTTAAATTTTATAATTTAAAATATGAAATATTATGATATTTTTAATTAAAAGAATAATAATTTATATACATTTTAGATTCATTTTCGTTAATGATGTGAAATGTTACTATTTGTCCAAAAACTTGAAACTCTTATTCAAAGGCACCAAGAAAACAACTATGCATATCAATTACTTGATTTTGACAGCGCTGCAAATTGAACAAGGTTATGTAGCATCGAAGAGGAGAAAATTTGTGAATCAACAAGGTCAATTTCCATCAACTTCAATGAGAAATTAAAAAACGAGAATGAATATATATATATATATTAAAAATGTACACAAGTTAGTGGAAATGATCATCATCAAATGTCTATTTCTACACTAACCCTTTCATTTTTTTTCTCCTTCTCCCATTATTAATCCAATATAATACCGAAAATGAGACCTTGTGTCAAAGATTGTTGGCTAATGCTACAATAATTTATCAAATAAAGGACCCAATTTAGTGATTAACAAGAACAATTGAAGACAGGATTGAATTAGAAAGGAATTAATTCGGCTTAATATTTTATGTTTAATTACTAGGTGTTTCTCCATTTCCAATTTGTTTATATTCCCTAATGGAGTGAGGTAAATTTGCATTATTGACAACATGTTGCATTAGGGGAGAATTCACAATGACTTAATTTATTGATATTTGATTTTTAAAAAATAAATTTCTATTTAAGTAAATACAAATTTATTATAATTAGTAGATAATGAATGTTTAATTAGTCAATTCTTTTATGCTTCAAGCAATCAAAAAAAGGTGATAAGAATTAGAATATTGCCACAGTTTAAATAAGTATTGATTATATGATGTAATTGAAATTGACCTAAAAAGATTTGTGGATAAATAATGACCACAAACAAAGCACAATCTCAAGTCATGAAACATTGACCCATGTCATGCGGTCCTCTTGAAATTAAGCAAACAATGGTCTTCGTAAATATGCTTGCTCCAAAAGGGACGGCAATAAATTATTAGGACAAGTTTGGAAGATATAAGTGCTTCTCTTTTTCTTTTTATTTTTGTTCTCTTTTATCCTTCTTGTAATTAAACATAGATTACTGCTGCCCTATGCAATCGAAGCAATCAAGCAATTTCCGGGAGAGGTAAAGGGAAAAATGTAATGATTGGTGTACCATTCAACAATGAATTTGAGAAGATAATATATATTGTGTTTATGCTTACAACAGCTATAGTGTAAATTTCATTACATGGTACATATAAATTAAAAGTTACAACATCTCAATCCTAAACATATGTCAGACGAATTTTGTTGTGTCATTTTGTTACCCTTTATGTACATAGTAATGAAAATGTTTTCCTTCGTGGTGAAGAGAAGTGGTGTAAACAACCACAAGTAGTGATCTTGAAGTTGAAGAAAATGCTTTTAGCATATGTGTTTACTAATTAACTTACGAAAGCAACAATCTCTGTTGGTGGTGATGATGGGTTAATCTTCAGGTTACATTGCTGAAGTTAAGAATGGATTACTTTAAAGGTATACATATAACACGAAGCATACTTTATGTTAATTAACAGTAGGAGTAAGTATAATTATACCTTGAAGCTGCTTGCGATTAATTAATGAAACCTACCTAATTTCTTGCATGCAAATTGTGATGTATATGATATGAACAATACCGACTGAAATTCATTAGACTGGAAATTAAACAAGAATTCACCAAATGGAAGTAAGGAAGAAATCAATAGACGATCAATTAATTAGGTATACACTCATCAACGATTTAGTACTTAAATTACCAGGCCTAAAATTGATGTAATGAATAAAAAGAAAACCTGACAAAAAGATATATATATTATGAGATAAATTATGAAGATAACTCAAACTTGTTCAGTTTGCTAACAATCAGAGCAAGATACAGGCTTAGCAAAGTATCTAGGGTTATCATCTCCGGCCATGATCACAACAATCTTTGGCTCCATCTCTTCCTGCTGCATGTTCACTTTCTTATCAGCTGATTTTTCTTCGGCTTCAGTCTGTGAATTCGACGAAGATTTTCGATACGAGCAAGCTAGAATCAACAAAGCTACAGTAATCAGCCCAAGCATGAGGCCTAAGCCACCAAACAGATAAGGAATGGGGGAATTCCAATGCCCTAATCCGCCATTAACACCAACTGTTGTTGAGTTTTTTGCAGGCCTCATCTTCTGTCTTCAATTAGCTAGCCTAATTTCTATAGTGCAATTTAACAAGCAGGTTGATATTTCTTTGTGTTTATATAGCTCAGAAGTTTCAAGTTGTAGCTGTACAGCGGCTGGATTGGAACAAAGAAAATACTGATTTTGCTTTATTCAAGATACCAAATTGCCCTTTTGTTTTGAACAAAGGGTGATTCTTTCTTAAGCTCTACTTATCCTTACTTAGGGCATCAATTGTTTTATACCCTTCTTCACCTAATTGGTCACACAAATTACCTTATTTATTCTATCAACTATATTTTTTTTATTTGTTTGATAACATTCTATATATATAACAAGAGTTTTGTAACCTAATTTTATCTTTTAATATGAAGGAAAGTGTTTGCAAACTTCAAGCCATAATCATTGAAGCAAGTCCAAGAAATGAAAGCATACCCAATTAATTAATTAATTTGTAATTGTCATTATAAAAGAATTATTAGGCAAATGGATAGTATTGTAAATTTAAGAGTGTTGAAATTCATGTTGTATGGATGAAGCAACCAACAGAGAAAAGAGACTTCTAAATGCGGAGCATGCATGTCCCATGAAATAAACACCCCCCTTTTCTTTTATTCGACTTAGCTTATCCTGTAATAAAATATAATGAGACCCCACAAAACGTGTCCTTTTTGTACAAGTATTCCCCCATTGTCCACCTATCTCCATGACTTATAGAAAGAATTATGTTGATTTCATAAGCAAGTTCTTTCCTCACTATGTGAAAAGAATTGAATGAAGTGTAAGCATTCCCATGCTCTAGAAATTAAACAATATAAATGATATTGTATGATATTTTGTATTATTTAACTTGATTTGTTCCCTTTAACTAAATGGAAACAGCTAATTGCATTGCCTAAACCACATAACATACTAAAATTGTTTGACAAAAAAGAGAGTTTTAAATGGAATAATTTTATCATATTGACCTAAGGAGACTCACTAAATAGTGAAGAGAAATAAATTTATGGGTCGGTAACAAATAAAAAATATGAGAATATTATTTATTTTCTCCCTAACTTATTTGTTTTCTTTTCTAATTATTTTTATTTTTCATTAATTTATGAATTTTTATCGCTTTATTAATTGAATGGTCTCACGGTATCATTATAAAAATATGGTGGGATTGTCCTATATAAAATTCCCTCAACAAAAAAAATAATTAATTATATATAATAAATGTTTTCACATACACAAGATATCCACTCTTATTTTCCATATTTATTTTAAGAACATTTCATATATATAGTAATTAAATTTAAATAACTAGAATTTATAAAATTAGAATACAAAATTTATATCACAATTGATGTAATATTTAACGTATCAATAAATGTGGCAGTTTGTGTTATCGTGTTGTATTCGTGTTATGTCAAATAAAGGTAAATTCGAACTCGACTTGTATAATAATTGTGTCAAGAATTAAAAATTATAACTCGACATGATTATTAAACAATTAAACGGGTTATAATTGTGTTACCCATTTAACATATATTTTGAATATTTTAATATATATTCTTAAATATCTATGGTATTATTCTAAATATAATCAATTTTATTATAAATATATTTCAATATCTTTTAAAATATAATAATTATAACTAATTTTTTTTAAAATATAAAATAAATTTATTAAATCATAAATGAATTAATATGATATAATTATTTCAATAGTTAATTATATCAAAAATGAGTTCACGTGTTGAGAACTCCAAACTCGAACTTGACACAATTATTAATCGTATTATTCTGTATCACCCTTTTAATAATCTTGATATTTATGTCAACTAGAACTCAAAAATTTTATATTGTGTTCCTATCGGATTAACGGATCGTATAAAAAATTATCACCTCTACGTATAAGTTATAAATTAATACTATAAAATTATCTTATTAATAATCATACAAAAAGTTAATAATTATTCAACATATGATACTAATTAATTAGTGTCACATTGGTTAAAAATGCAAATCATGTGTTCCAACTTTGCAAGTTTAGTATTAGAGTTTAAATAGTTTATATAAACAAGACTCTTGACAAGTGCAAAGTTATGTATTGTTCCGGATCTCAAATTTTTTAAAAAATAAATATAAATTTATGTACTTTTAAATTTTAAATATATATATATATATATTTTCAGTTTGGCTTCTACAAGTTTAACATACAAGTTTTGATCACTCTACCATGTAAATTACATCTCCCCCCATGGTTCTTTGAGAAAGGACATATAACCCCTGATTTGGCTGAGGCCGGGTCCTGCCTGACTTTGGGCCGAATGGTACAAAGTCTGTCTAAACAAAAGCTTATTAGAGAAGAAATGACCAGAGTTTCTATTTCTTACTAAAATGGAATGATGACAACAAAAATTCCAGCAGCAGTCAATGTTTTTCGTAGTGTTGGAAACAATTTAGAATGCTTTCCATTTTTGATTTACAAATGAGTGTTTCTGGTTGATCAATGTTACTAGAGATGCTGGTTTGTAGAATCTGTGAATAAAGAAGATTTCACTCAAATGTTCCTGTATATTCCTGCAAGTGAGTGAAGGAAAAGACTTATTCTCAACGTATGAGAGAGCAGAGTTTGACATTTTGAGGGCCCGAAGGATCTGTTTGGTGCTTCTGGAAAGGTTAACTTGAACAGACTTATAATATATATCCATTGTTGCATGATATAATATTCTGATGAGAAAAAACAAACAACCTAAAAAACAATATTGCATGACTGTCATGGAGGCACTTTCTGTGGCTGCACTTTGTTCTTGTATATCCAGTTGCCTCCATAAAAGTACAAAGTGCTTTCTGCTTTCTGCTTTCTTTAAAGATCAATACTACTACTACTGTCAGTCCACTCTTGACTCCTCTGTTCTCGATAAACTTTACCCCGTATTCCACGTACGGTTATCATTTAACCTACCTACCCAAGAACCTAGCATTCACCCTTACCCCTCATCACCTAATGAGAATCGAGGGTATTATCCTCCTTTGCACGCAGACGTCGAAGACCGAAGGATATGCTGACAGTTTGAGTAAACACTCACGATCATATGTTGGTTATTGCCTGGCCATTTCCTATAACTGTTGGGCCGAAGGTTTATAAAAAGGAGAGCTCTTCCACATGAGAGGGGATAAAAAAATACCTAACCAAATCAATTACAAACATAATTCTCTCAACTTATTCTTTAGTTATTTCCTTCTTAAACACTACTTTCATTTTGTGGCCTTTTGGTTTGGTAAGAACATTGCTAACTTAAACACCGGAGGGTTATGACCGGTTACACACCACTACTTTTAGCATTTATTTGTTTTACAATAGACGAGATATCAAGTCGTGAAAGAAGACTTTACTTATTGGTATTTGGAATTCTGAAAATCAGTGTTCAAACATCCCATTTTGGTTTTACACTTGATGGATGATATGTAAGATCTCATATATAGTATGCAAGAAAGAGAAAAGAAAAGGAGACTTTAGAGAGTTGATTTTATGGTCACTAGTGTTTCTTTCTTCATGCTCCATGAATATCATTGATGAAACTAAACTTCCGTTTCGAATTGAAATGATGTAACTTTTAAACCATAAGTATTCTGTAACTGGAATCACCGACTTGTCAAGTATAAGTGGATAAGTGATTCATAAATTTTGACCGTCAAATAAAAGCGAGTGTTTAATGTACTTTCAAAATGAAGCTAAAGCACATCAGTACAAGGACGCACTAAATTTGTTCCTCTCATTCTTGTATAGGGCAAGTTAATTTTGGAGAAAAATAGTTTGTTTTAGCAAAACATGGGGGCTAAGTACCCATTACAAAAATTGGATCGAAGACAAAGATCTTTCTTTCTGGGCATGATGGCCAAATCAGATGGTGCTTGCTTAATTTTGTAATTTGAATGAGTTGCCATTTAGTAAATATGGAGGCATTCTTTTTAAGTATTCACTTCATTGTCTGCATAACTATGGAGGAATAATATGAGTGACAACAAAGCAAGAATCTGGGGCCAGTGCTTACTGATGAGTGGAGAAATTGACTAAAAGCTAGCTAATCTGCTATCCAAGAATTGACACATGAATTAATTTAATAGTTATTGAAAGCTTGGTCGAATTGAAACACTACACATTTGCATTGCAAGGCAAGAAGGAATAAAATTCCGCAGGTGGCTCAACTTTTTTCTCTATGTGCATATCCTTCAGAAAGTGAAAAAAGTGCAGCATGCTTTTTATAAAGACAAGTGAGTGCTTGCTTTCCTTTCTCTTGGTTCTGTACGGTCGCCATGAACATGGCTCGTATTCCACTCAATCCCACCAAAAATATAGGGAGTTCGATGAAATAAACCGATGGCATAAGCATTTTTCCCGGTCCTTTTATGGCTGCATCAACATCTATTGTCATCTGTTGTAATCGGCCATCTGCTATCAGTGGTGTAACAAATTATATATAAGAATCTTTGCCTAGTGATTGCTTAGTGTACAAGAAGTCATGATGCTGGACAAATGGCAATGCAGATATGGATACGTAAAGCGCTCTAGGATCAGTGAGGACCTAGACTATAAAGTGAAAAAGCTCAGCTCAGGTGGCCACAGATCACATTCATACAAATTCAATAGGAATCATAATTTAGAGCCACTAGGAAAATATCCTTCACGGAAACCCTCTTCCTTAAGTTCACTCTACACTTTAGCTTTTGCCTTTTACCCTTTATGTACATGACAGAAAGCAAAAAGTGCAATCTGCTTTTTTGAAATCTGTAACTGCTGCCAGAGCACAAGAAGCCTTGACTCTGCTTTTTTGAAATCTGTAAATCCATGGCTGGCTTGTTTTCTAGATTCATTGGCTTGATTCATCTCAACCCAAATTGCTGAATTACTTTGCATTATCCCAGAATGAGGATTGCAAATTGAGATTCACAAAACAAGAGTGTGTTGTTACATTTCTGTACTTTATATGATGATAATGATTTCCATACTTATCATGCACTAAGAATAATTGTGGGGTTCTCCCTATGATGTTAGTTCCATCCAATTGAAGAATATAAGATGGCAGCACTTTCCTTATAAAAGCAGATTGCACTTTTTATTTCAGATCAAAGAATGGCTCAAATTGTTTTATCTACCATTGTAGCAGTTAAGTTTGTGCTTATATTTTCTCTCTCTTTTGCTGTAGTCGAGGAATTATATTTTTCACTTCTGGAATATGATGCTTCCATTTGTGTGGTAAATTTTCACTGGTGACATTGTAGAACATCACCAAAAGTGCTGCAAATATGCCAACTATGTTACCTTTTTCTTTTTTGCAGACATGGCCTAAGTTTAAATTTTCATTTAATTTCGGCAAAAAAAAAAAATTGAATTTTAGATCAAAATGCTCTTATTTCTTTTATTCTTAAAAATAGAGATATCTCTACATTTAGACTAAATTTTGAATATAATATTGATATTTTTATGGATTTCATAAAATTTTAAGCATCTCACAAAACGTAAAGATTTCTGGATGTTTTATAAATCTTGACATTTTATAAAGAACTTTAAAAAATATCGAGATTTTCAGTGTTAAATGTCTAGATAACAGTAATTTGTTCCATATCTATAACAAAATTGAAACAATTTCAATTAAAAAACATTAAATATTAGTTATAAAGACATTGTAACAAAATATATTTATCCACAATAGTCAAGAATTCTCTGTGTCTAAGATTTCTAGACAATTTAAAATCATTTAGAAGAATTCTCTACATCAAGATTTCTAAACGTCGTGCAAAAATTCGAATGTAGGATGACAATTCAGATCAGCATTTTAAAAGCATTGCAATTAAAGTGTTTGGACCATTCACTCTGTTATGCTTTGACAGTTAGATTCACCCAGTTACAGTTTACACTTGATACTAAAGATTGCATTCTATAATAGCTACGAGCAGCTCAACTCCAAACATACCATGAATAATATTTTTTTTATTCAATATTGCTTCATAGAACATTCATTTCTTTTGTTCTTTTTCTTTCCATCAAGCCAAACTTTTGAAGTTGTTACAAGAAAATACAAGAACAACAAGGGAAAGAAGTAATTGAGAAGAAATCAATTCCAAAAATTATAAATATACATGCATTTACAGGATAGCAATGGCATGATTGCATGATTAAGACAGTCAACAAAATTAGTATAACTGCAAAACATATATCTCATTAATTCAGACAAATTAGATTAAGAAAGCTACAATACAAGTAGTGGAACTTTAGTAATAACTTGCAGAACTCTAATCTGGAGAGGTTTTCTTTCATCATTTTCTTCGCTTGCTGCTGGATTTAGAATGAAGGGACAATGCCATATCCACTTTCTCTCATCAATGTTGTGGAGAACATCTGATCAACTTCAACATCAGTTCTCTTCGCGAACCTACCCTTGATTCGGGGTCTCGTCTCTGCATAAGCCTTCCTAGAGGCATACCGGATTGTCTTCTCGAATTTCCTTGTCTTCTTTTTCTCTCTGTATCTTAGGACTCTGGCCTTCCTATCCATTGGAGTGAGCTGGTGGGGGGGCATTTGAATTGGATGCCCTGAGAAGAGGTCAATGGTCCCTTTGGGAGGTCTTGAGTGTGAAATCGATATGTCACTCATTGTCGATTCCGGTACCACACCGATATCCGTGGATGAAACCGAGACCTGATTGCATAACCAGAGTATTGTTGTTTAACTATTTGCCAGAGAGAAATTTGTACATCGCACCAGTAAAAACTACAGTTAAGTTTAACTTTTAGCTTTGTTTTTTCCCCTGTTTCCCAGTGACCCAACAAAGAGTTAACATTTATTACTTAACTCTAGATTCGAAGCTGCGCTTTTCTGGGTGAAATATGAATTTATGGAATAAATGGTAGACCCCAAAATTACAACATGGAACAAAAGGAAAAAGTAACCTAAGAGTAAAATTTATGCCAGTGGATTCCACTCTTGAAAGGGGAAAAGGTAAAAAGAAAGAGGAAAAGGGTGCTACTAAAGTGCTGAAGAAAAATCTCATAAGATACAAGTAGGAATTTAGCTTGCAGTCATGGGCACAAACATTATTCTTTAGTTAGGTAGACAAAATTATCTCATGGTATGACAACTTTTAAGTTGACACAAATTATGGAGCAAAAGTATAACATCAGGGAAATGTCCTTTTGAAGGGAGAGATGTGAAAGCTAGAAGTGAATTTCTAAGATGAAAATTAAGCTATATTTATGGTAAACAGGCATGAAGAGAGCTGAAAATAGACTGAATTTCCAAATAATTGGATGCAGCATATTTGAAAACTTACGCTGTGACTAATTGAACCGTTGTAGCTATATCCAGCTTTGGAGGAATCGTACTCCAATCCCAGATGAAAACTTTGCTGATTTTGCAGCTTCTGTTGATGGTGATGATGGTGATTATCTTTGTCAATAGCTTCACACTGAACAGGCACAACGCTGTCTCCGACGTAACCCTTCTGAAGAAAACTATACAGTTGATTCTGCTGTCGTTGATTGTTGAACTGATCAACGTACTGATTTTCGCCATTGTAGTCCACAAGATCCAAGTATTCATCAACTTCCCCACTAAACAAAAACCCATTCGTGTTATTATTATAGTTACCACTGTTTTTTCCGGGATTTAACAACAACCAAGAAGCTGCTTCTTCCTCGTCTTCATCCTCGTCTCCCTCGGGGGCCAGGAACCCATCTCTGTCCGGCGTCGTTCCGCTCCGTTTCCCGTGGAGGGACCCGGATATTGGAAGAATAGGGACACGCTGGTGGCGACGTGCAAGCGGGTTGGCCGAGTGGATATCAGCGTCGCATGCAGTGCAAAGCGACGCCGCATCAGCCTTGCACAAGAAAGCTGCCGGGGCTTGCTCGCAGGCCTCGCATACAAAGACACGCTCGTGCCTCGACGCCACCCGGTTGGCTGCATGAACTCTAGCGTCGCAGGATGAACAGAGATAAGCCATGTCTGCCTTGCAGTAGACCGTGCATGCAGCTGCTCTGCACGTGTCACAGACACGTGGCCAGCTGTTACCTCCGCCGCCGTCGGTATTCTCTTCCTTCATCATCTCTTAAATTATCTCTCGCTACTGCGTTTGAGTGTCTGTGAATTTGTGAGTGTTGAGAAGAAAGAAGAAGCTGAACGAATGAATTGTGAAGAGGGGAAGAGGGGGGAGAGGGTGTAACTGTAGGGAGAGGGAGAGAATCTACGATAGCCACGTGTCAATAATTTAGTGGCAATAAAAAGCATTACGTTATCTTGTGGTTGGCTGAGTTTCGAGGTGGGACCCACAGTCTAGTTGCTTTGGCTTTTCGAATCATTTAACTGTATTAGAAAGCGGGATCCGCTTACATTCGCGAGTATATAATTGTATTGTAATCGCTCCTTGAAAGGCCTAGTTCGTCCACGTGGATTGTTGAGATTTTGATTGTACACGTGTCAG
>JAXCLQ010000015.1:2618782-2632473 GCA_035584115.1 Cedrela odorata
TCTCGGTGATCATATCTTACTCTCGTGATAGCTTCACTCTTCTCAAATTTACAAGAGCTTTACGTCTCAGTAAGTTTGTGCAGCTGATGCTCAATGTTTTTCTTTTTATTCTAAATGCTGAATTACAGTATAGAACATATTGATTTGTTTAGGCTGAAGATGATAAATATTCTGATGATGATTTAGAAAATCTGGAAGGACATAATTCAAGCTGCTCTTTTAACCAACTTCACCCAGTGAAGATACAACTCGCACCCTGTGGATATCATGAGCTTGAATTGGAATTCATCAAGTTTGTGTTTGCTTGTTTACCAAAACTAGAGAGGATGACAATTGGGAGCCAAGATGATCTTATTCAATTCCGGATAACATTAATGAGAGATTTTCTGTCTTTTGAACGGGCTTCAGCAGAAGCAAGAATTGTATTTCTCCCTCCCCCTGTTGATGACATGTACGATGTCTTATAAAAGGTCCCTGATTCATAATCTTTTTAGTTCATCTTGCTCCAGTCTGATGCTTTCTCGATATATGGCAGGTGAGAACATGACCATTGATGCTCGGTAATGCTGCCCTTGGAATGAAAGAGGCAAAGCTTTAATGGAAGAAATGCATGAAATAGGTTTCTTTGGTATGAATTATATGGTATATATTCTCTTACAATGTCTTGGCTTCAAGTGAGAAAGTGGTGACTGTTCATCAGAATTTTGCGAATATACAGAAATTGAATTCAGCAGTGTATATGAGAGGATTGCTATCGTTTAAATGGGCTTCCTGCAGAAGCAGATGTCACTAGCTATTCCTTTTCAGTAATTTCATTTAAGTACATTTAAATAATTAAATTTTAATTATGTTTTCCTTGTATCATCAGTCCTTGTACAACTAAATCCTTATAACAGCAGCATGATTGGAATACTTCTTTTGCAGCCACTGAAAGTGAATTCTTTTCATCTCTATCCAAACAACTAATCTTTAGATTTTAATTTCTGCTCTTAATGTAAGAACTAAGAACCCTTGCATTTTCCAAAACCACAGCAGACCATATAGTATATTTTCGACAGCATCTCTAAAATGAAATCCAATTTCTTTAATCGTTGTGTTTATTCAAGGATGCTAACTAAACTTGTTACTATGCATGTGACATTATCCTTCTAAAAGGCAAATGTGCAGCTGATAGCTATTGATGCAAAACTATAAGAATCCATGTTTCTTATCAGAAAAAAGAAATTCAATACTATAAGAATCAAGTCCAGAAAACCCATCTTACAAGCTCAAAAATTTGAAGGGATATCTCCTTATATTTTTCACTCAATAGGAATACCAAATACATGAGATATTCATTCTAAAGATATCACTTTCTCAAACTAAGAAAACTGTACAGTTGGGAGAGAGAAAAAAAAAATCATAGTTGTTTGGGCCTGATGTATGGCTATTATACAACATACACTTCGAAGAATCAATACAGGAATTCTTGCTGAGTGGCTTCAACTATACTTTGTTCTTTCCATACTCTTAACTCTCTTTCAATGACAGGAAAAATATAATGAAATCTTTTAAGAATTTCATCACCTGGGACCGGAGAGCTCCATTGCTTGGACTAGTAACGATGAATCATCTGTGAGATCGGAGTATCGATCTGATGATGAGAATTCATGCGGTTTGCATTTGGTTGTTTCTGCTCTCTGAGTAGCTTCCCATCGTTCTGCAAGGCCATCACCTTCGAGCATTCGAACAACTTCAGACATTTTAGGTCTGTGGCCCGGAAGGTATTGAGTGCACAATAGAGCTACTTGAACAATCTCTTCAAGCTCAATGCTGTCATAGTTGTTTTTCAAATCCTTGTCTACAAGCATTTCAAGCTTCTTCTCCTGATGAAGTTTCTTTACCTGCAACTCAATAATTAAACCAATTCACTCAAATAAATAGGCATGACCTAATTCATCCTAACATAACTGAGAAAACATAAATTTTGCTCACCCAGTCAAGCATGGCTCCTTTTTGGTTAGCTGCCTTGCCAAATTCTAGTGCTCTTTGTCCTGTGATTAGTTCCAGTAAAAGGATACCAAATCCGAAAACGTCTGTTTTCTCGGAGGACTGGCCTGTGGAAAGATACTCGGGGGCTATATGCCCTACAGTGCCCCTCACAGCTGTTGTGACATGAGAATCTTGGTGATCCAAAAGTTTTGCCAATCCAAAATCCCCTACAACTGCTTCACAATATTCATCAAGTAATATATTTGCTGCCTTAACATCCCTATGAATTATTTTAGGGTCACATTGCTCATGGAGGTATAATAGTCCCCTTGCAGCTCCTAGGGAAATTCTCTTCCTAGTGCCCCAATCCAAGACTGGTTTCCCTGTCAAAGATAAATGAAGGGTTAGCTCAGTTACAGAGAAATGACAACTCCGTGTTAGCATGAACGCCCATCTTTAGATTTTTAACTCGTACAAGTGACTTGTAACAACATACTGCAACTAATAACATTTGTTTCATGTTACAAGTCGCGATATACTGTTACAAGTCACTGGTATACATTACAATTTGGTACAGATGCCGGCGTGACATTGTAGCAATTCTCTTTTTCACTTTTCCAGTTGTTTTTACCTTTGAGACGAGAAGCGACACTGCCATTAGACATGTATGGATAAACCAGGAGCCTTTCTGTGGGTGTGACGGAAAATCCATAAAGTCTAAGTAGGTTGCGGTGCACTGCTAAGCTGATCATCTCAACTTCAGTTTGGAATTGGACCTCTCCTCCAACGGCATTACCATCTTTAAGCCGCTTGACTGCAATCACAGTTCCATCTTGGAGAATCCCTTTGTACACATTTCCAAAACCTCCTTTTCCTAGAATGTTCTTGCTGCTGAAGTTGTGTGTTGCGATCTGAAGTTCTCTAAAGGGGAACCGCCTCATGTTTCCAAGGGAAACTTCCTCATGATGCCGCTCTGAGATTTCAAATAAATATGGTATGATATCTAGGAATCAAGCAGCTATTTCATATGTAGGACCAGTCAAGTGTTAAATTAATATCACTAACCTTTAACATCGAAGAACAACTGTTCATTACGCCTTTGCCTCCACCACATAAATAGTCCAAATACAAGAATTATGAGAGAGACGCTTCCCACACTCAAGCCGAATACAAGGGATAATTTGTGACTTCTAGGCCTGCCTGGTAGAGCAGCTGAAGAAACAAAGCAAACATAGTCAGGACACAAGATCAGCACCAGTACTTGAAATTGACACAGTAATTATAAATGGTTAATTTACAAGATCATTAATCAAATCGAGAATTCTAATTTTCATACTTTGTGTGCCATTCAAGTTCATGGACATTGGCATTAGTTGTGTCCCATAGCAGTCTGGTTCAGAACCCGTTGCACAGATCAGAGGGTTGCCGACAATGCTTCAACAACAAAAAGATATATCAGCTATTTTAGCATCCCAAATTATCTGCTGTGAGTGAGAGAAAGAGAGAGATGCTTACTTGAATGTTTTAGCAGCGAATCTGGGTACAGGACCACTCAGATTATTGTAAGACAAGTCACTGCAATGCAGATGATCAAAGAATGTTAAAAACATTTTCAAGAATGAATTCCAATCAGAAACACAAGCCATTGATAAATAAGAATCAAGACACTTACAGAAAGATAAGCTGGGTCATGTTAGCCAATGACATTGGAAAAACTCCAGAAAGACTGTTATTATTAAACCTCCTATATACAGTTCACAAAATTCATGTCAAATTAAGCCCCAAACCATAGATACTTGTATGAATTATTCAAAGAATTCTCGAGCTTCATGTTTTAGTACTGAGATTTTCAAGCTTACATGTATTGGAGACTTCTTAAATGGATGATAGATGAAGGAATTTCGTCAATAAAGAAATTATTGGAAAGATCAAGCGTCTGAAGCTTTGTGAGTCTACCAATCTCAGAAGGAATTGGTCCAGTTATGTTGTTGTTCTGTAAGAGTCTGAAATCAAAAAGTTGTCGAAAATCAAAATACATGTTAATACCAATAATAAAATGAAGCATTTGCAATTAGATATCCGAAAAAACCGTCTAATGTCTACTGTACTTACACAATCTGAAGATTTGTTAAGTTGCCAATGCTTGGAGAAAGAGTACCAGATAAATTCTGGCTAGGAATTCCTCTGCAGAAAGACAAGTTCCACTACTTAGAATCATGTACTCTTCAAATTTTCATTCTAAAATGTGAAAGCAATAATAAAGAACTCACAGGCCAATGACTAAGCTCTCAGGAGAACAAGTAACCATTGTCCAGCTACATGGATCAACAGAATCCCCATCCCAATTATCAAGAACACCATGAGGATCATGCAGAGAATGTTTTATACCCATTAAAGCTTGCACTGAAACCAAAAAAAAAAGCCCAGATGAAAAATCTTCATTTCATACTCATTTGAAGCAAGAAAACATTACACTTACTGCAAAACTAATAATAGATTCAAATACACACACATTCACGGAGAGAGTTCTACTTTACCTTCATAGTTTACACCTTTAGGAGTTAACAATCCATTAGCAGAAGTCCAAAAGCACAAGAAAGCCACAAAATGGAGAGCAACCTCTCTTCTGATGATTCCCATGGAATTGTATTACAGAAAAAACAGAGTCACAGTCGCCAAAGCTTGCTTATGATTGAGTTAAGTTTGATTATAAGCTAGCTAGTTACTATTACTAAGCTATAAAAACCAGCTTTGAACTGAGTTTCGTTGGTTCAAAGTAATCCTTAGATCAAAACTCAGTTGCTGCTTTCCATAGCAGAAATCCATCCACTAAATCTTGTGTCAGAACCCAAGAAAAAACACACAGTTTTATTGGTACTGTAAAGGAGAACTTAGCATGCCTGTCTTTGAGTCAGGAGGCTGTAAAGAAAAGAATATATAATGCCCATAATCTTAAAAGAACAAATATTAGCCAAATCTTGGACCAATAATATTCAAAATACAAGGAGATATTGGAAATTTCTTTTGTGTATTATTAATCATGCATATCTTATAAGATTTGATACATACCACTTTATTGCTAAAAGTTAACAGTAGCTTGATTATAAAATTACAAAGCATTTTCAAAAAACATTATATAAAATAAGTTAAAATGTCTCTCCAATTTGGTATTTTCTTTTAATGCAAGTAAGATATTCTCATTGTTTCTGTAGTTAAAAAATTATTTCCAAAACATATTGTTCAATGCATTCTTCATTGTATAATATGATATTAGAAATACTTTCACATAATATTTCCAAAATTAAGTCATTATATATGGAAGCAAAATTCTAATTGGAGAATGACAGAGGCATTAGTCTTCCTATTGCCTAGAGATGAGTATTTTGAATATTTTAAGTGTTTTATTGGATTATGAGAACACAAACCATAAATAAGGCAGAGAAAGTGTGTATGTGAATGGGAAGAAGAATTACATTCATTGCTTGAAACAATGGAGAAGGGAAAGAGAAAGAGAATCCAAAATTCCCTGAATTTGGCCATACAGTAAAATTCCCAGATTGTATTATTTTTGTACTTTTTTATTATGGTTAATAAAATAGAGAATGTGAGAATCTCGAGAAAAGGTAACCAGCCCGAGATTGAAGAAGGTGGATTTGTTCACCCACCCACCAATTTTTTGAGCCCCTATGAGTATCTTTGTTGCCTGCCTGCACTCTATTTTCATTTTAATAATAATATTGTGAAAATGGTAAATAATTTATATACAAAATTAAGCACTTTTGTGCTGGAAATGGGTCTGCTTCTGCTTTTTTGACAGACAGATTCCACAAAGCCACCATCAGCTAACGGTCACACACGCTTTCTTTTTCTGCTTCCGGCTTTCAGCTTGCAGACAGCATTTCCACAGAAACTATTCAAAAAGAGTAAAACTTTTAAAAGCAAAAGCTGCCATTTGATTCTCAATTAAATCGTGACACAAAGTTAACGCATTCATGGTGCGTGAAGGGAACTCTCCTGTGGATGAATTATATATGAACATAGTCAAAACTATTCAACTTTCATCTCATTCTCTTATATCTCACTTTAATTACTTTAAAAAAAAAAAAAATTGGCAAGATCATTTTTTGATAAGATTGAAGAAACTTTGAATATGTATAATTATCCATAAATCATACATACGGATCAAATTTGAATGCATACTTTATATAAATCGAGCATATATGATTTGATACGTTATGTTCGTCGCGAATAATTTAGTTTGATTTATATATTTTATTAAGAATATATAATTATTGATTCCTTTGAGAGTAGTTTTTTGCAAGGGATTGAATTAAATAGTCAAATCACATGTTACAACTATGTCTAAGTTTGATTTAGTTCTAAGAAGTAGGCCATGGGATAAGGATGGGGAAGGACCCCATGCAACATTACATAGTGGCCAAATTAATTATAAACCCTAAAAGAAAAAAAAAGAGAATTGACCAAACAGAAGAAAGAACAGAGAACTTTAATGTTTATAAAATGACAAAAATGTCCAGAGATTAAGGACCCAAAGCACTGAGAACAGCTAGATTTAATTGTCTTTTTCTTCACATCACTACCCCAAAAAATAAGGACAATTTCTCAATATATTTAGATGCTTTACAGTCATAGCTGATGAGGACCATAGCCTAGATTTTGCAACCAAATTATCCTAAGATAATCAAAGCTTTTAACCCTTCATTTGTCTGCATTGCATATCTTTTCTTTCTCTTGTCTTCATGTATTAGACATGTAAAATAATGATAGAATGTCATGGCTGTGAGACACAAGCATTAGACAACCAATAGAATCACGAAACGTGGCAACGCACTCGGGTTTCTTTCGACACATGGCCTTCTATTATTGGCTCATCTCGGTCGAGTTTAAAACAATCATGCCACTTGAATTATGCCTTAGGAAAAGGCTAATTGCACTACCATTAAGAGAAAAGAATAATCAAGATCACTAACGTATATGTTTATATTATTAGGGCAAGCATGAGAATAATGTTGTAAACTAAGTGTGGGCATTAATAAGATGTGTCCCATTTGTCTATATCATAAAACACTATCAATTTTCCATATTCCTATTGTTCCCTTTGTATTGGAATAAAAGAAATTTATACTTATACCAATTAATGTTAATATTAGTGTTCTTAATCTCATTCAAGTCCAATAATATATATGTAAATTTATACTTAATAATCGTTTTTCAATGTGAACGTATTCACGTTATAAAATTTAAATTTAAAGTTTTATATTATTTTTAGTAAAACATTAGTAGTATTAAATGAGTAGTAAATAGTTATATTTTGGACTAGAAGTTGGGGATAGAATGGAGGGAAATGAAGAATGAAACAACACCACCACCTGCACATCTACTGTTAGCAATTTTAAGCACAGACACATAATATTATTTGGTCTGTAAGTACTGCCCTAAAAAATAAGACATCACAGATCATGCAAGCTTTATTTAATGCTCTATTAGGTCCATATTGTCTCCTTGCCTCTCAACCCACTTGAATTTTGAAGGCAATATTTGTACTTAGATCATCAAAGACATCTTTAAATTTACTTTCAACTCTTTCTACATATTGTTTTAAGGAATGCAAAGATGGGTTTTTATTAATTATTTGAAATAATAATGCATGGCAATGACTATATGTGCAATAAAATGCAACTTATCCTAAGTATTCTTCAATTCCTTTTTAGGGTTCTTAAAGAAGTGGGTCATTTCAATTTCATCATCAAGCAGTACTAAACATATTAATCATCTGGCACCGTGTGATCCTGTAGCTGATGATCTCAAGGTTCGTTAAAAGTCCAAATTTGATAATGAAGTTAACTGTTGCAAAACATCTTAATAATCTTTGTCCATTCTTCTTTATAATAATAATAATAACAGTAGTCTATAATGATGTTGAGATAGCTTTTAGAAGAAATGATTTTCCATGAAGCAGTGCCAAATGGGCATCATTTTTGTGGCCCTAAATGGGAGACAATTAGCCCCCTCTTTGTGTTGAATGAATTATCACTTTATACAAGAAAAAGAAGATTATTGCATTGTGTACCAATTCAAAAGAGAGCCACAGAAAGAGATAAAGAAAAGATGAGAGCATCCTATTATTATTGTTGTTGTAATCCTGAAAGGCAAAGAAGGTGATTGACAAGAAAGAGAAAGTGAATAAAGTGTTCATAAGATGAAAGACAAACATGGTAGAGAAAGCTCTGTTGAGGGAAACATTTGGGTCCCAATTTTTTTCACTTGTAATGGATGATTATGATACATGATTCCTTTAACATCTTTGAAAAGGAAAGACTCGAGTTAACCAGTAAACTCTCTTTTTATATACATTTATCAATCTCTCTCTCCTCTTCCCACAAAATTATTTCTTCCATGCTCCATACCCAATTTCTTTTACATCCACTTTCCTGTGAAACAATAATCACTCTTTTATCTTTCCCCATTCCTTCTTATTTCTTTTTTTTCCCTTTCAGTATTATATAAGTATAAATCCAACCTGCTCACGCCAATCCTGATGTAAGCGAAATTCAAACCACATACTCTTGTATTACTTCAAAAAATTTAAGTGGGAAAAGTTTGCTTCCAATGGTAAATTCATTGAGCAGACCGTTTAAAAGCTTCTGATATTATCAATAAGTTTAAGAATCACAGCTCAATTTATAATCTTTTAATCTGAAAATGAGACACAGACTGGCTGCAATTTTGCTGCTTTTGGTCCCCAACTTAGTAGTGACTTTAGAAGTAATAGCTACTAATCATAACAGCATGATGGCAATTTTGTCCTGCTGCCTGTAAGAACATAAGTTGTCCTTTGTTTCTACCCTATATTCCAAAGAAACAACATCACAGGGATTGAAATACTGAAGAGATGTGTCCAGAAACTTACTGTAGTTTTTCCAATGAAAATTTTTCAGAGCATTAATAAGCACTGAAGAATGATAACAAATATGCATAGCTTGTTCTGTCACCCTCATCGCGTTTTGCTCACATGTCTTATTCAGTCCATTTGCATAGCATTCAAATGAAATTTCATATAGATGTTGAGACTACAATGGAAACAATAAGCATAAAGATAACAATAATTCAAAAACAACAGAAATAAAATTTTGATCACGATCCCATGATACATCATTTTCTACGTCGAGATCGATCAAACAAACAGAGACATTTTTTGCATTCGCTTGGATAGAACAGGATAAAGATCACATAGTGTGCTATCAAAAACAACCACATCAAGATCATATGCATTCAACTCTCAATTAATCAAGTAAGCCCTTATTAAAAGGGGGAATCTTGAGCTGGGGATTTACAAAGTAATGTTAAATTGATCTGTACACCAAAAAGGATTTAACCTTATGCACAGTTGCACACAAAGTTTGGATACAGTCATACACATGCTTGTTACAATTGTAAAAAAGAAACGATCTTCCCTTTTGAAGGCATGCTAAAAAGCCTGCACCGTTTCCATCACCCAAGAAAACAATATGAAGAGCGATTCTCATCAGGAGTCAGGACCATGCATGTAAAGATAAAACAAAAGCCCTTTTTTTGGTCCCCCACCTCAATTATTCAGAGATAACAAATCCAAACACTATTTTCCAATTCCGTTCCTGGCTTAAATCCTTTAGCAAAATGTAAAGCATGTATGTTTTAAATCGGATTCACTTCCTCCAATAGCTCATGGATGCAGATTAGATGAGTAATCCATTCCTAGATAGATAACGGGATTACAAAAGGAAATATTCGATAAGTTGAAAAGCCATTAAATCACCAACTAATGAGTTAGAAAAGCCAACTACTAACAGCTATTTGATTCTTTGCTGGTTTCATAAACAATTGTAAAGGTTCATAAAAGACTTGCATAACAAAAACATGCACTTCAGTCATCAAAAGAAAAATGAAAAGTAGATTTGCACAGGCAAAAGGAAAATTTCTAACTTAGCTTCAAAGCAAAGAAAGGCATTTGCACACATGAACACAAATTTTCCCAAAATTTTATTTTTATCTAACAGTGGGTATAATTTGAACAAGTAATTTGCTTAAGAATATAGATATATCCACATTTTCTTTCAGCTGAATACAGAACTTCATCAACAATATATACACAATTTAGAGAACTGTGGCTCCAAGCCTCCAACCATTCATCATACACTTTCCAAGAAATCTATATAACCAAATAATACGCCAAATAAAATAAAAAGTGAACATGAGGGAAAAGAGAAGAACTCTTGCGGCATCCAGCAAAAAATGCTTTCCAAATAGCACACAGAGTTGCACACTAGTCCACTTTACTCCTGTCAAGCCCTTGCATTTAACATTTGGGCCATGACATTGACCAAGGCCCAGATGCAAGAAGTCACACTTAACAATTCCCATCTTAATGATCTTTTCTCTCTCTCTTCCTTTCATTTCTTAAAAAAGGAGCTTCACAAATATACGCTATAGTGTGTTGGGGTGTGCGGTGTAGCTTTACAGTGAATAGGTTGAGAGAATTCATATGCTATAGTGCTAGCTCGAGAGGAATTGTCCAAAATCTTGTAGATAGGATAAACCTATTCGCTCGGATTTGTCCCAAATCCATCTTACTTATCCAAAAAGCCCATCTTCCAAACTGAAAGACTTTAGCATTGTTGATATACATGAGTTGTGATTTTGAAGCCATAACTACTATGAAATTAAAGCACTGTATATTAAATATTAATAAATAAATTCTAATAAAAATTAGTGATATCAAATATTTTTCAACTTTGCTTTCAAAGCCCCACAATCCCAAACAAAGTCTTTAACAATGAGAGAAAATCCTTTAATAGCCAATAAGCCAAGTATGCTTGTTCTGGTTCACTAGCCTTTTTTCCAAAATATGATAAAAATCACTTCTGGGTTGTAGAGCAGACATGCATAATAATTCTGTGTATGAATGGAACACTTGTGGGCCAGGATTTGGTAAAACAAAGCAATAGACCAAAAAATTAACATGATTTGAAACTAAACAACCTAAAACTGATCTGGATTTAACCATTATTAGCTTAAATATGAAATAAGCAATGTATAATAACTCAATCAACATGCTAAACACAATCATTTGACTTGTCTGAAATTTCAGTTTTGGTGTCAAGAACACCAATAAACCTGCCTCTCAACTACCACATATTAACAGAATAAGACTATCTGGCATTGATAATCAACAAATATTTTACTTCGGAAATTTATGAATGATTAAACAAATTTTAGTCACAAAGATCACTGCTGAAAACAATAAGAACAAAATTCAAGTTGAACACTCCTGTGAATTAACCTGGCCAAGCACTCAAATAACCATTTCAAAAATGGCTCTTATCCATTGGAACTTCAAGAAATCTAATAGTTATAGCAAAATCTTCAGATATATATTACAGATTAAAACATTTTCGATAAACTATAGATTAAATTTGTGCTTATAGGCTTCAACATTTGATTTAGTACTCAAATCGTTGAGGACTTCAAGTGCTATATGCACGTACAAAACAATAAGAAAAACATCTAGCAAGGGAGAATGACGCGAAACTTGAATACCTAAAGGTTTTATTTGCCACACAACAAAGTTAATCATGTGCCAGCAGGTTATGAATTTGCAATGAGGAGCATCAAAATTTTCAAATATAAAAATTTTGAAAAAATGCCATACTACATCGACCTCACAAAATCGGAAACAAAATACACTACAATGAAGCCTAAGCAGCCAAAGCAGTCATAGAACGTCCACCAGATTTCTTGGAATAGAATAGATTTAAAACATCAGCATGATTGCGGACGTAACCTGGACATTTGGACAGGAGATCTTGTGCTTCACTATGCCTTCTGGCCTGGAAAAAGGCTTCAAATAAACGGAGAACCACAGACATGGATGGAAACTTCTTCGAAGTCATATCCTTCAGAAAAGTGATAGCATCATCAGCAGTTCCAGACTTTGATGTATACTCAATGAATGGATCCACAAAAGGTGGAAAGCCATGATCCTTCATCAAACTCATAAGACTTAAAGCATCTTTAAACCCACCCTGAACTAATAACTTTTTTATCAATTCTTTACACGTAGTATGCCAAGGCATTAACTGATTTTCATTGGTATAGTCATGGACAAGCTTCCAAGCATCTATTGCTCTGTTCTTTCTGCAATAAGCACTTACCAACAATTCTAAGGCATGACCAGCATGAGAGGGCCCTTCTTTTTCAAGCATCTTTTGGAAATCATCACAAGCCTTTTCAAGATCCCCAGCTACACAGTGCCCTTTAATTAAAGACACCCATGTCTTGCCACCTAAATCACTTTCTGAAGCTTCTATATGACTCATGAACTCGTTTGCTTCATCCTTTTTCCCGGCACTACTAAGCCTGAACACAATTTTGCTCTTCATATTACTACTAGCTATGAACCCTCCTTCTTCCATAGCTTTCAAAATCTTATTGCACTCTCCAAACCTACCAACACTAGTCAAAGCCTTTAAAACTGAATTGAGCATAGCATCAGTCAACACATTACCATTTTCTGTAAAACTCCTCACGACCTTTGAAAAAAGCCCCATATCTAGCTGCTTACCGACCACTATTTTCCTCAATAAAAACGTGCAGCAACTCACAGGAGGCTTATTTTTACTAGCCATTGCAAATTCATACAAGTCCACGGCTTCCTTAAACATCTTCCTCTCGCAAAACTTCCAGCAAATCTTATCATACGTCTCCATTTCCATTTCATATCCTTTACCCCTCATCTCATCAACAACCTTCCAAAACCTATCAATGCAATCCTCCCTCCCCAAAACCCTTGCCATGACATTATAACTCCACTCATCATGCTTAACCAAACCACTCTCCTCAGTCCATCTGAAAAATATCAATGCTTTCATTGGCTCATTGCCCAAATTTTCCACTACACATTTAACCAAATCACTTGAAAATGTAGCATCCAAGTGCCTTAACTTAGTCTCAACATCATCACCCCAGACCTCATTTTTAATGACCTTGCACATCCTAGAACTAATCTTCTCTGGGGAATTATCAATTGAACCCGTAGCAAAAATCCCTTTTAACTTCTCTAAATCTCTTTCTAACCCTTCTTTCTCAAACTTTTCAGTCATTTTATTGCGCACATAACTAGATACACCATACCCTTTTTTCTTCATGGCATCGACCAAATCCCAAAACTCCTCAACACACCCATTAACGCCCAGAATTCTCAACATCATATTATAAGTTTTTGAGCTCAATCTCTCACTCTCTCTCTTCAAAACCCAATTAAAGAACCTCTGTGACACATCCGGGCTCGATTGGAGATTCTTCAACACTTTCAACACCATTTCATGAGTAAAAACAAAACCGTGCAATTCCAACTCTTTGCTAATATCATTAACATCACTAAACTTACTGAAAATATCACTAACAACCGTAAAATCAGATTCTTTCTGCTCCACAGCTGGCTCAGATGAGAAACTACGAATCCTGGGATTCTTAAAGTTTGAATTTTTGCGGTCTCCGAGGTTTAAGAAGTGAGAATAAAAAGTGGGTATTTCTAAAGAACTTCTATTAGAAGAGTAAGAGTGTACGTGAAGAAGTGAAGAGAGTGTGTGAAGAGATTCATGGAGAGTGGAGTTGGGATTGAAGTTTACCTGAAAATGATGAGAAGATGCGGGAAATTGAAG
>JAXCLQ010000015.1:2638557-2652622 GCA_035584115.1 Cedrela odorata
AGGAATTGCATTAAAGAAGCACCAAAAGGGAGCAATACAATCTCTGAAACTAATTAAAGACCATTCATTTCAAGGTGAGAGAGCTATACATATGAAGAGAAAATAGCTCTCTTTTCTTCTTCCAAAATTGAAAAACACAAAACAAATCCTAAAATGAAATGAAATTTGATTGATTCTAGTAATGATCCTGCAGAGCTTCACTTGTTCATCCCAGTTGCATTCTTCACAGCATCAGCAGCACCCTGTGCCTTTGCCTTCATCTGCTCCGCAGCCTACACTCACACACACGTACCAACATTCAAACATTACTAAGACGTCTGCATTTTTTAAAATAAGGTAAGAAAAACAGAACCCTTGGTTTAAAATCAATGTTTGAACCTCATTCATGGAGTCTTTTGCAGATTGAGCTGCATTGCTAGCTTTGTCCATCATTCCGCTGGCCTTTTCCTGCAACGAACATAAAAAATTTTTTACTTGGATCACTTGTATATTTGAATGAAATAGAATACAGAAAGATGAGTTGGTTACCTGAGCTTGGCCCTTGGCTTCACCAGCATTGTAGTTCATGCTCTGAGAATTGTCTGCCATTTTTGTTTTCTTTTTGGAGGTTGAAGAACACGCAGTGACTAATAAATATTTGGAGACTTCAAGAAGTTTTTAAGTTCTTTTGGTGATTGAAATGCTGTGAAAATGACCATAATTTATAGTTTTTAAGACCAGTCCATTGCTTGACATGTGTAATGTTATGTGGAAATATGTTTGACACGTGTGAGCATTCTGTTTGGTTAGACTAACACGTGTAACTCTGCCCTTGGATGGGTGGATTTAGGCCTTGTGACCAGGACAATTTTGAGTTATTCAATTCAGGGTTGGTTGAGTAATATTGGGGTGTCAAATTTAAGAGTTCTGTGTGCTTTCAGAAAAAGAAAGGAAACAAAAACACTATTTGATATTTATATTTATTTATTTTTTCCTTCCTCATGGTAGGTTCAAATCCATGAAACTTTATCCGAAACTGAATGATGAATTTTTCGTATCAAATTTTCTTTGGAAGAAGCTCATTATTTAAGGAGAAACCGTCCAGAATACATATGGAATTAACGATGAAGTTGGATTAGCATATATATATATATAATTAAAAGTAAAGCCAATACCATCTTTAAATAAGCTTCTTATTCACATGTTCTTGTCATTTTCTTGCAAAACAATCATACACATTTCAAAATTTGTAGATATGAATTTGCCTCCCCAACATTTTAGCACAATCCATAAGACCATCTGTTGAAGGGAATTTCCCCATTTTTACAAATCACAATTGTAAGAAATCATCATAAAATCACATCTTGGAGGTTCAACCTAGACCAAAAAATTACTTTGTTACCCAAGGTAAATCCTTGATTGTATCCAGTTGAAAATTCAATCCCATTGCAAGTCATTGTAGTAATAACATCTTCAAGAAAGTCTAACCAAAACTGTCTGCTTCTCTAATTAGGTCCAGATGACCAGGAGAAAACTGAGCACAGATAATTTCATGATCCATTGGAAAGAACTATACTGTTTCTGGAAGTCTGGAATGAACAGATATATGCTTACATCTGCCAGATAATGAGACAAGAAGGTCTTGTCTACACGATAGCATTCCATCATATCAAAAGCTTCCATAGGCTTCCATACAACTTGACTTATGGTTGGCAAGGACCGTGACTGAAACATTCCACCATCTATGGGTTCAAATCCATCCATGCTGTTGATCAGCTGAAATGAAGAGGATTTGTCACCCTTTCATTGCATACAAAATTTCAGCCAGCAATTTCAGTGACATCTCTTTGTATCCCATGAGACTATGAATTCAGCTGCTGCATTTCCTTTAAAATATTTTTTGACATTAGGCCTCGGTCAACTACATGACTCCAAAAGAGACCTAAGATATCATTGTCATTTGCATAAGAAGCACTAAAGCATCTATATATTTTCAGCGTTACCATCAACCTTCTCGTATACATTTCCTCCAACATATCTGAACAAGCCTTGGATTTTCCTGCTTTCCAGTAAGCATATGCCAAACTAGTATAAATAACACTATCACCTGATATACCATTCCCTTTCATAAGACTGAATAATCTTTGAGCATAATCAACCTTTTCTCTTTTACAAAACCCCCTAATTAGTGCCCTATACACTGAAACGTCAACACAAAGACTTCTACCCACAAACTCATCCAGAAGTTTTATTACTGCCTCTTCATTGTCTTTGTTGCAGTAACTGTCAACAAGCCATGAGTAGGTGCAATAACTAGGAGAAAACCCAGCATCAAGCATGCCAAATAAGAGCTCTTTTGCATTCTCCATCTCCTTCACCTTGCAGAATCCATGAATCAATGCCTTGTAAGTGAATTGGTCTAGCTTCAATCCAGCCTCAAGCATCCTGTTCTTCACTTTCATTGCAGACTCCATATTGCCTATCTTGCAATAAGCATTAATCAGAGTATTACATGTGACATTATCAGGTTCAATTTTCTTTTCATTCATCTCATTCAAGAGCCTATTTGCATCCCTTATCCTGCCTTCTTCACACAACTTGCGCAGAATCGAATTATAGGTAACAACCCCAGGATACAGCCCTTTAGCCACCATTACCTCCCGCAACTTCAAAGCTTCTTCAAGATCATTCACTCTACAGTAGCCATCAATCAAAGTAGTATAAGTCACATTGTTAGGAGTGGCATTTTTAATATCCCTAAAAAGTCTAATAGCCTCCCTCATTCTACCCTCTCTACAAAACCCGTAAATAAGCGAATTATAGGTAACAATATCAGGATTCACCTCTTCTCTTTCCATCCTATCTTGAACAGACAAAGCCTCATAATGCATTCCCTTTTTACAATACAAAGCAATCAACGTATTATATGTAAAAAGATCAGGTCTCACACACTTGCTCTCCATTTCACTCAACAACTTCTCCACTTTCTCAACATCACAAGACTTGCAACAAGCATGAATTAACACATTGTACACATGAATATTAGCAACAACCCCAAGTCTAACCATCTTCTTATACACTTTCCACACCGTATCAGTTAATCTATCTTTCGCCAATGAGTTCAACAACACAGTACAAGCATGCAAATGAGGCCGTAAACCATGAACCCTCATTTGCTCAAACACTTGTAAAGCATCTTTAGTCATTCTCAAATTTGCATAAAAAATCACTAACCAGCTAAAAACATGAGAATTCCCATCTGGGTCATCGTGAACTTCCACCAAAGCATTCAAAACTGACGGAGTTGACAAAAAGTCTCTGAGAGCAATTTTCTCAAGCAGGTTCTGTGCAGTCTTGAAGTGTTTGTGCTTAGTCAAAATATGAATCATTGTCCAAGACGATTGCAAAGAGTGTTTGCAATTCGGCACTCTGGATTCAGTCCATTTGAAGAATGCCCACGAAAGAGAAGGACTGTATCTACATTGGCAGAGAATCAGAAGCACCTTGTGAACAGTAGCTGAAGTAAGACTTGAAGCTACATTGGGATTCAAGAGTTTGGTCCAGTGACCCTTAACCACAATTGCACAAATGGTTTGAACAAATTTGGTGCCGCTGTTTAAACAAACTGAGCCAGCCATTTGCGTGAATTCTTGAAAAACAATGACTTGAGCGTATTACATATCACTGTATGTTCTACAAAGTTTCTTGATTGTTCAGAAATGTAGTGTTCGAAAGTTCTAAGTTGCGGGTTTACGGAGAAGAGACAAGATTCATATTTTAGGGTTTTACAGAAAAATAGCCCTTTATTGAAGACTATTTGAAATTAGCCCATATTTAGAAATATTTGTAATATTAGTCACATAAATCATTTTTAAATAAAAATATCCCAATCTTCATTTTTTCTTTTAAACATTTAAATCAAATAAAAGAAGAAAAAGAAAAAAAAAACAATTAGTTTTCATTATTATTAGCACAAGTAATGTTTTTGCAAACGTGGTTTTGGTAATAATGCATGAAAAACCTGCAAAGCAAATATAAATCTCAAAAAATAAATTAAAATCATAATTTATCTAGAAATTCTTTTTTTAAGTTAATCTCTCTCAATAAATTAATTGAAATAGTTTTTATTTAAGTTAATATCTCTCGACAAATTTATCAAGAGAATTATTTTTTCTTTTTTTTTGTATTTTTTACTATTTATCTTTTTCATTATATATTCAATAACATTCAAACCAAATAAATCATGTATAAAAATTGGCCTAAATTAAATTTTAAATCATGCATTAAGTAAAACTAAATTAAAGAAATTACAATAAAACTTTAATTTAAGTTTACAAAGTTTAATCCTGTTTATTTTATAAATTATAGGTGCTTATGTGTTTGAGAAGAAAACAAAAAGTTAGGAGCAAGATTATCTGAAATTTTTAAATTGCACTATAATTAAAAAAGTGTATTAAAATTGAGTCATTTTTTTATAAAATCCAATTGGTTAATTAATGGTATTAAATAATAATAATAATAATAATAAAATACGTGGACCAATTAAAAATTTGTGATTTCAGTTAAATGATAAAATAGTCTTTAGAAAACTAGAAAATAATAATAATAAATCCTATCTTCACTGTAAAATAAATTATATTTTATTATTAAATAAGAGAATTTTCTACAAGAAAATATAAACTTGAACCGGGTTCAATTGGACAAGTTAAACAAAGTTAAAAGACTCATCAAAACAGGCGCGGCGCCCTAACAAAAGCTGCTCTCAACGCTTCTTCAGAGCGACTGTTTAGGGGTGGAAACCTGAAACAAGAGAACAGAGATGGGAAGCGCTGAGAAGAAGAGGAAGAAGCCTAATCCTAAGAAGGGAAACAATTCTCAGCTCAATGATAACGGTTTGTTATTTTACTTCACTTTTTTCCTTGTTATGTTCTCTGTTTTCTTTCTGGGTTCAATTTTATGTTGATTGTATCTCTGTAAAGTGTTATCTTTCATTGAAACTTTTTTTAAAGCTATCTGGGTTTGTTTTGTTTTGGACTCTTTGTAGTTAAAAGTGTATTCTTTTTTGGGTTTTTGCGAGATTATCCAGTTTGCTATTTATTCCTTTTGAAGAAAAAAATTGTGCGTTTTTAGAAGTTGTAGTTAATGTGTACTCAAAAGCTTAGTATAGACCTCAAAGGTGGAAGAAAGTAGCTGCTTGAAAGAAATTAGATCAATTTCATTCAGTAGAATTGTCGCGGCTGATTATAAGAATGTTGTAGCTGTGAAATTGATTTGATGATATTTGAGCATTGAAGCTTAATGTAGAATGTTCATGAAGATGGCTAATGTTTTTAATGTTTATAAAAGTAAGTGTGCAGCATGATTGTAATACCCTTTTACTATTGATTGTAAGTCTAACTTATGTACAAGTGTATAGAATTTTGGTATATGTGGGAGTTATGCAAAATTCCTAAACGATATTTTAAATTTGTACGGGGACATCTTGTCGGTTTCACTTAGCGATTTACTAGTGGTTGATAGCACCAATGATTTATTTTAATCATCAGTAACCTATTGGATCCGATAGAAAATCAGCTGGATGCAATTAGAAGATCTTCAAAAATATTTTTTTTAACCATGATTATAGTGTTTGCAAATGGTAAAGATTCGTACAAGTAAGTTCCATCATTATTTGAAACAATGGTTTCCATGGTTCTAGCCAGGATTTTCTAATTTGAAGAGTTGCAAATGGCTCTTCAATTGGAGCCATGTATATAGGTACTGAATATACAAAGATTTATTGCCAACTGATAGTGCTTCTTCTTTGTTGTTTTCAGATGAAATTTTAAATATAGTAGGAGAAGAATATAAACATAATAAGCCTATAGGGAAGAAGAAGATGAAGATTGGGAAAGGAAATGACATTTATGTTAGCAAAGCTGTTCAGGTTCAAATCCTAGGTAAAATGGTTTAGACAAATTAGTATTTGTGTCAAAATGACTTTAGATTTTTAGTATATCTTCTCTTATTGGTTTCTTGTTTCTGTTATTTCCTCAGACAATTCTCCTAAAGCTACTAGAGAAAAGAAAAGGAACAAATCAAAGAAGACAAGAAGTGAGGAGAAAAAGAGTGCTTCAATCAATGAGTTTGATCAGCATGGTGCTGAGGATGGAGATGATGCTGATAAGTCAAATGGTGTGTGGTAAAATGAGCTTATTTTGTTGTTGTTTAATATTTTTTTTCTGTTGGCTGACATCTACAACTATCTGTTTTTGTGTACGTGCCTGGGGACATCTTTGGCCCTGGTGTGGATATCTTCTTATTTTCAATGCAATTCCTTTGAACAATTTATTTAGTTGTCCACTCATTTATTTGGTGGAGTATTCCTTTTTTCTTGAACATGAGGTTGTTACTCTCTGCTAGTTAGCTTGTGCGATGAAATTTCTAAATGTTGTTTAGACATCAGTGATACTTTTTTTTTCCCCTTTTCCTAACTATACAGCTTATTTAAGTTGATTTTCTTTTTCTGTTGGAAAAATTGGTTGCAGACGCAAGCCAAGTCCAAGAAGAGATTGAAATTTCCAGAGGGCCTGGTAAGAATGATACTGAAACAGAAGTATAACTTGTCAATAAGTTATGATTTTTGTCTGTTCTCTCTATAATTTAGCAGATGGCTTTAAATAGTCTTGTAGTTATGAAGATATGCTATATTATTCATTGAGTTTTTCTTTTGCTTCCATAGGTAAGTCTAAGAAAGCTAAGAAAAAGAAAAAGAAGGATCTTGATTCATTGAAGGAGGGTGAAGAGCTAACAGAAAAAAGTAGAGAAGCTGATGAGGATGAAGTTTATTTTATCTCTTCAGGGGATGAGGACTGCTCGAAAGGAATGAAAAGTAAGAAACTGGCGATACTTTTTGTTGTTTAACTGCCCATGATCTACTGCCTTATTCATTGAAGGTCATATTTGGTTAGATTACTTTTTATAGAGGATTAGTTGGAGTATAAACATCTTATTTCGCTATTTCTGCCCATAAGCTGGTTTGTGCATATTTATGAACCAGCAGTATCTTTAATTCAGCTTTGTGACAAAAGTTGAAAGGCATAATACTATTGTTATTTCTGGCTTTTTCTATAAACATATCATATCACTAAATGCAATTGGTGGGCATGCTTTATTATTCAGTTTCTTATTGAGGACGTTTTAACTACAGAATGGATTACAGAATACCATCAAAGTAGACCAGGTTTGAAGGAGTTGCAGCAAAGAATTGATGAGTTTATTACTGATCACGATGCAAAACTTGAACAGGTATTTTCCTTTTCTGCATCCTTATAGCGACTGTTAACAAACATTCAAGTGGGACGTACCCTTTGACTTTCCTTGTCTTCTTCAATTGCGTGCACCTTTCTTCTTGAAAAAGGTCTCCCGCTAACACATGCAACTAAATACAGCTTCAACAAACATAAGGCAGATGTTTACTTATGCAGAAGCACTTTTTCATCATTATTTGCCTTGTATGAAAACATAAGATGATACAGTATATTTGTCCTGTTACCGTCCAAAATATTCTTTGAATGTTGGTAAATTCGTTCATCTGAAGTTAAAGTGATGGATGCATTTTAGCATTTTATTTATGTTTCCGTGTCTTCTCTGAAAAGACTAATATTTGCTTGTTTATATTGGAATCTTAAACTAGTCTTCGTGTGTATGTTGTGGTTGATAAAAAAATTGTGCAATGGAAACTTTAGAAATTTTATGTTTGTGTTAAACAGGTATTCATCAATAAGTTTGTGTATAGTTTTAGTCATAAAATGAACGTATTTGCACATCATCCTTAAAATTTTTTAGTTCCTTAGTCTGTCCTTTTGGGTATCAAACATGCAGACATGCAATACATCTTTAGCCCTTAGATTCTTAATTGGGCTTATTCTGTCACATACAGGAAAGAATAGAAAGAGAAGCTCGTGCAGCAGAAGGGGGTTGGACAGTTGTTGTACATCACAAAGGAAGGAAAAAGACCACAGATTCTGAAAGTGGAATTGTTGTGGGCTCTGTTGCCCAGGCTGCTGTGGAGGATAAGATGGCCAAAAAGAAGAAAAAAGATGTTGGGCTGGATTTCTATCGTTTCCAAAGAAGAGAAGCCCAGAGGAATGGTATGAAAAAATCTTTTAAAATATTTCTTATTACTGCTGTTTGCATTCCTTTTTTTTTAATCTCTATTTGCATATATGATAACTGCATTGATCAGAAATAAGCTTAAGAACATAGAATTAAGAAGTCTTTTAGTTAATTACGAGTTAAGTTTCGTGATATTAAGATGATGCAAATAGTGCTGCGGGATCTCCTACCCAAATTTCCATGTGAACCTTAGGATGCTCCGTATTCTTACCCAACTTTTTTTTTTTTTTTTGAATGGTTGGGGAAGATCTTTCATTTGTCTGTTGCTTTCTTTTAGTTTTCACTTTATGATCTTGGTAATCTGTCCCCCACTGGTCAGAGGCTTCTAATATCATAATGATGATGGCATCAATTATTATGCCGTTGTCAGATCAAGTTCTCCTTTAACGAATCCAATTAGTTCAGTTTTGCAGGATTAGAAAATACACCAATATTTACACATCAGAAACCACGTACATGTTTATGCTTTTTTCTTTTAAAAAGGATGCTAGCTATCATAGCCTGTAGTCTCATGAGAGTGGATTTGAGACAGTGAAATAGGTCTACTCCGGGTTGTATGGCCAACTAATGGGCCATACTGGAAAAGACAATGCATTTGCTAATGTCATTGAATCACATATTAAATTGCTTCTTCCTACTATTACCTTTGGATTTTCTCCTTTTCTTTTTATCTAATATATTGAATGCCTTGCAAATTGATTTAATTTGTATATTATTGGTATAATGATTTGGATACGTCAAACAAAACATTGATACTTTACTTCCTTACAGAAATTATGACGCTCCAAAGCAAATTTGAGCAGGATAGAAAGCGGATACAACAATTAAGAGCTGCTAGGAAGTTTCGGCCTTATTAAGTGCTTGCTGAATTATTATCAAGAGCCGGGAGCTGAAGCAACTGTTGTTTTTCCTAGATGTTAACAATGTGGGGATTAGAGGATTAACTGCACGACATTTTCCAGTCCCATTTGTTCAATTTTTCTGCTTTTGATCAAAGAAATGAGCAAGTGTATTGACAGATAGTAATTTATTAATGAAAATTTACCATTTTTGGATGATAAGAACCGAAAATTTTATTCCATTTCTCAAAGAACTTGTGATGTTCATTTACCAAGTTGTATGTTGGCATTATAGATGAAATTGCACTTCAAGTCAGTGGTGAGTGATATTTTGTCATCATTAACTCAAGAATTTCCGTTTTCTTCCATTTATAGCCCTGTTTTTAAGTCGCCTAATATTCAACGGGTATGCAAAAGGAAAATTACAACTGACCCTTCATGGGTTTGGTTAATCTGGTTAATATACCCAAAATTCTGAAGATATTGGAAAATCATCATAAACTTTTCATAAATTCATCAGCAGACTAATAAGTTTAGGTAAAATTTTTCGAATATTTTCTAAACTAAAATCGTCTCTATAATTAGACCAAACATTAACAGAGGCGATTGAAATTTACCCATATCCCAATAATATTATATAGTTTGGCAACATTGACAAAGTAACAGGTGCCTTGATTTTACCGAGCACAAAATTTCCATGGCTGTAGTCCCCCACACATAGCTGGCAGTCTTCTTTAATTGCAAATTTATCAGATGGCAGGCACCACCCATTTGTCAAAAAGACCTAGCTGAGTAGACTGACAAAGTAGAACAAGCAAAGCAATATTTGACCACACAAACAAAGTTTCATGGACCCTCCGTTCTGAAACATGAAATTCTGACCATCCATAAAATTTCCATTCATGTGGCAGAATTGCATTTGGTCAGATTCTAATTACAAGGTCATGGACGACCCACAAGTCTTTTCTCAGCAAGTAAGCCAACGAACTCAATTAATGTAAGAAGTAAGATCCAATGCATTGCACGCTGCCCATTCCTTTTCTTCCAACACATAGACGTGTGATGTCCTTTTGCTCTTTTTTTCTTTATTCGTGGTCAGGTTTGGCAGCCAGCAGCTTCATATTTTTTTCCTTCTACTTTCCAAATGGCAGCTGTTCCCTTTCATACCAGGACTCGGAACTTGATGCACGCAGCTAAAGGAGAAAGAGAATTGGTTTCACCTCAACTTTCTTCCCACTTTTATTTATAATTTCAGATTTTATGGGTGGCAGTTGTTTTTAGGTTTGAGAGTGACAATTCTTAGTTATCATTACGTATTTATATTGTGTCAAGAAGGATGATTCGAATTTGATTTATTGCAAACTCTATATATCGAATAATTATTTATTTATTTATATTTTAATATATTTTTTAAATATTAATTATTTTTATTTTAAATATAAATAAATATTTTTTAAAATTAGATAAATATATTTACAAATTTTTAAAATAAAAAAATTATAAAATTTTTATTAAATTATAAATAAATTAATAGAATATAATTACTCAAATAATTAATTATATCATAAACGAATTTATTATTTTATTTTATTTTAAATTTATAATTTTTATATTCTATTCGTGTCATTAAATCGATTCTAGCGCCCGCCATTCTTATAAAATTAATAAAAATTAAGATAAGATTCGTGCTCTTTTTGACGGGTGATAATTGTTTTGGTCACACGCAAAAGAAATCATTACACAATGAGAATATGCTAAACAAAAGAAATTATTACACAATGAGCGGAGCAAAATCAAAGGAAAGGAAGCATCAATGACCTTTTGACGCAAAGAAATAAAAGACATACCAGAAAACACGCCATAACTTTATTGCTGAAAAGCTTAACACATGGCCATAGAAGATCAACAATACATCAAGAACAACGCAGGTACATAGCCCTCGGATTAAAGAGAAAGACAGTTTATATAATATAAGTAACGTTACTCTTTATAAGAATAAAAGGTATTATTGCTTTAACATCTCCATGTCTGAAAATCAAGACATTGGGAAATCTCTTCAGACTTATAAAACTCGTTCACAATAACAATCTCAAATGCAGCAAAAAAGGAAAAAGGCAAAGGCTGCTCAAGCCCTGCCATTATTACATCATAACCCCAGAACAATATTAAAGAAAAACAGTAAAAAGAAAAGAGAACACAATATAATATATGGAACTATTTCCCTTCAACTTCCTCGTCCTTCTCGTCCTCGCTCCAACAGCATTTCAGAATCGACCTAGGAGACGCAGAGCCATCAGCACTAGTAAAGCAGTAGTACATTAGTGAGCCACCATTACCAAGCTCTTCATAACTCTCTTCTCCACAAGAATATCCCTTAAATTCCCGAGGGAACTTGATTCCAAGTTCATCGCCAAGAATGTCAGAATGCAGAGCTACAGAAAACTCGGCTGGTTTAAAGCAAGCCAGAACCCTCTCAAGAAGGGGGGTTAACTTCAGGACCTCAAAATCATAACCCATGGCCTCAAAACTTGCATAACTGAAACCATCTTCAGGTGTGATATGGATTGTAGATATTGCATCCCCTTCAATACTATTCATGGAGTAACCACAAGGTTCAAACTCAAAATCACAAATCTCAGATTTTGGAAGAATCTTTCTAATACCAGAATCCTCAGTCATCAAAGCTGCTGAACTTTCATTAGTTTTGTAGAAGACAGATGCCTTCTTCCTGTCCAAACCAGTCATGCACATCTCTAGAGTGTAAACTGGGTTCAAATGGTTCCCCACTTCAGATGAAGCAGAGTAAACATGCCATTTCTTGGTATTGTCAGGACTACCCATTACAAAAGCTTTGCTGTCCATACCAAACTTGCTAAAGTGACCATCAAGGACAGCTACTTCCTCAGAGAAGCTACGGTGTGGAAATGACTGAGCCCCAGGAAATGTGAAGCTCCCACGAGTGTACCTCACAGATCGAATAGTTAGAGAAAGGAAATCTGCCAACTTAAGGATGGCAGGGATTGAAAGAAGCAACTTTGTAGTTCCACAAGTTTTGATAATAACTTTGTAAGGGTATACGAAGAGGCTAGATTCTGAAAGGACATATGAATCAAGGTCTTCATTTGACAATGAAGATACAATAGTGCATTCCGCTGGTTTCAGTATTTCATCCAATTGTTCTTTCGACAACGAGCGGAGGCCCCTACCTCCAGGATCAGCAAAGACACCAGGCTCGAAAAATGATACCTCAAGCCTCTTTTCATAACCTTCAAATCCGATTGCAGAAACTGGCAAGCCCATCTTGCCTTACAGAAAACAGACAACGAGCAAAGAAGGAAGAACGGGAGAACGAGGGAAGTAGAAAAGAAATAGGCCAATTAAAGTGCAGTATTAATGAGAACTAATATTAAACGCAATATAAGTGAGCTTCAGGGGGGGTATGTCACACAACTTAATCGATCTCAGGATGGCTTTCGGACGCACTGCACAAACCAACCAAAGAAATAATGTCACAGAGCCATTCATGTTATGATACACACAAGGAAGACCAAATTTTATGAAATAAAACTTACGTTGGAGTAAGCAGCAGATCTGAACTTCTTGATTCCACCGTGAGGTCGTACGTCTTCAATGCTGTAACCTAGAGGAGCTTCGTATAATAAGGATTTACTACTGCTAGACTTCTTTTTACCACCTTTCGATTCCATTAGATCATTCAGCCTTTCCTGCAACAAACAATCCTACCAAACATCAACACCATAAACTAGTCCTAGACACCAAAATATAAAAAATTATCCATGGAAATCAATTCTCATCTCCAAGCACGATCTGAAGGCCCGGGAAATAGAGTAAATAGATATGTAATGGAGAAACTTGATAACCAAAAAATTAAAATAATAACAATCTAAAATTTTTAATATATATATATATATATATATAAAGCATAATGCATGCATATAACAAAATCAAATATTAAAAGTGTCAGGAGAACAATAACAACAATCAAGGAAAATAACAATTTCTTATGCATTTAACTCAACTTGATATCCAGGAAGATAACAAAATCAATTAACATATGCCAATCGAGGTAACAGAAGATTAAGAACAAAATCTTAAAGCAGAAACTTAATATTCAAGAAACAATTAACTTCATTATAGAAATTGAAACGAACTTTACCAAATTTAATACAACACATCAATCAAATTTATCTAAAAACCCCATATCATTTACAACAAGAATAGCCGCCAAAGAATTCGCAACAAAATTTACCTTTACAACACAAACCCTTCTTTTGTTTCATTAGCAAACAAACATTAATCAATCACACAGCACTAAAAGATTTAAAACCATTATCAACCCTAGTTTCCCAAACCCATAAACCAAAACCAATACAGATCTACAAAGCTTAGCCTCCAAACAACAGATGAACAAAAGAATAAATACCCATTACACATATAAAACAAAAAAGGACATGCAAATATGCAAAATAAACGATAAGAATATAGAACAAAAGATCAAAGAAAAAATCTCACGGGAGAGTTGTATAGAGAAGAAATACAGGGAAGCGAACCCTCGATTTTCAGAAACCAACAAACCCCAGAAAAGCCCAAGGGAGAATTGTATAGAGAAGAAATACAGCTCAAGGGAGAGTTGTATAGAGAAGAAACACAGAGAATCAGAGACGGTTCACGAGATTGATTTCCAAGTTATAGAGTGATTAGAATTTTCCTCTGGCTACGTGAAGATACTAGAGAGCATTATATAGGAAGAGTTCTACGAGTTTGACACGGGTTTTCACAATAATTACGGTTGTACCCTTCGTTTTCAATTTTCCTATTTTTCCGGCGTACCTGAATCTCCTCGAAGACGTGAGACGTGAGACATGAGACATCGATTACTTGGCTGCCGCTAATTAGTATGGTGCGATGACATCTGAAATGATTAGTTTACCCCTCTTATGATAATTACGAGTTTGGACTTGTGTGTTTTTTTACAGAAATGGGTATTTTGGGATATAAATGTCAATGTCTTTGCATATGAGAGTTTTGTATTTGTTTGTAAATAATAATAATAATAATAATAATAATAA
>JAXCLQ010000015.1:2682272-2693476 GCA_035584115.1 Cedrela odorata
AATACAATACCTACTAAGGCTAGATACAGTGAAGCCACGTTCTAGCGCTTCCTGACAGATATGTGAACCAACAAAGCCATTTCCACCAAAAACAAGTACCTAAACCGAAGGCATCTGATGGTAAGAAGGAGAAGAATATCCAGCATTACTGAATGGAAAAACTGAATTCAAGGAAGTCCATCAGTACAGAAATTACCTTCTGTGCTGAAGGCAGCTTGACATCTAGAGTCTCAGCTTCCTCAGAATTTAAGGGATCATCCACCCTGTTTGAACTACTTGATAATGATCTCCCATTTCTGGATACAGCAATTGTGCTGTCTCAGTCATATCAGAAACGATGACATATTAGGGCAGATACCTATAGATATTGAAAAAGTCACAAAGGCAAAAAAGAAAAAGAGAAAAGAGGCTATTGTAATATAATGGTGCAGGATGTCTATCATTAAAGCCGAAGTTTTAGTAGTAAATCAGAATAATTTAAAGAAACATGATTTTTTTTTCTATTCTGCATATCTTCAACCTTTTTAGATATTCTTATATGAAAAGATTGCTATATTTAATTTAATCTACTCCCATGTAAATCAATCCAAGTTCGAAAATCTTCCTATGCCTCAAGCAGCCCAATACCCCAATACCTACTGGGTGTTCTACTTTGCTTATCAGAAGCTAAAACATGGAAAAAGAATTCAATTCAACAATAATTGGACAATTCACGAAGACAAAAAATCATCAAGAAGTTAAATCTCTAGCACTTCTTTATCTAAAATATCAATGTAACACTCCAACTATAATTTTTTTTTAAAACAAAAAATTGAGATAACTCTATGATACTTTCACAACCTAACCCTACTAATTTCAAGCACATTTCGATCAAATACAGCAAAAGGGAATGATATCACAGATAAATAGTAGTTAAATCCAGTCATATCCTGGAAATAAATCAAAACCAGATGAGAATACAATCTGAAACACAATATTAATTACAAAGAACTATCAAAACCACAAATAGGTCACCAATACTTGGCTTAGTAAAGTAGTTAACAGAAGAACTTACAAGAGTCTAGCAGGCGATGACTGTGAATTGAGCAAACGTGACATGATAATACTCTTCATTTTGTCGTCGTGTGCTTTTTGTTTCTTCTTTCAGATTGGAGTCTAAAGAATAAGAGATTGCGTGTGCTTGATTAATTAAGAATCTAATCAGCGAGAAAAAAATTTTAACTTGTAAATTACAGAACATAACACATGGCGGATAAGAGTGACAAGTCTACGAGGAAATTACAAGTTTTACGGTTTACCGTTGCAAAATCTCTTTGAGTCCACGTAAGTGCATGCTCCATTTTCACCACTCAAAAGTATAAAATTACTTCATTCGGAGATTTTTAATAAATTACATGATTTAAGCCGCCAAATATAATCTTTTATTAAATAATAATATAATTTGTAAGATTAAATATTTAATAAAAATCAATTACTTTTGCTATTATTCTATTATTTATTTTATTCCGAAGAAAAAGAAAATCTTATTAAAAAAACCCATATATTATATAGATATTTGAAGCACTTTTGGCCATCTGACGCCAACGCAAAACCAAGTGAAAAGTGAGCTTTAATGAGTTATTTTTCCTGAGATAATCAATACCCAGAAACCATAACGAGGTTAGCAACAGTTTTCTCTTCTCTTTTTCAGTCTGAAGAAGCCGTGAAGCATCGAGATTGATTTTTTTTTACTCTTTATTAAGGTAAGAATTCTCCACCTTGTTCTATATAACTTAGCTGTTCTGATTCATTCTCTTACCATTTCCAAAAAAATTATTTTTATTCACATGCGCTTGTTAATGGATTGAGGTTAACTTGATTTGTTTTGTAGTCTTGGGTTGGGCTTTATCAGAGTTCAGTTAAATGTTGTTCTGGGCATGGGCGTTATTTTGTTTTCTTAGCTTTTAGTTGTTTGTTTATTCATTTGAGCTGATAATGAGAGGATCTCATTTTGAATTTGATATGAATATGAAGAAAAATTATATCTTTCGTGTGCTAGTGGTGTTTTATAGCTGGATGGTGTGTGTGGTTTAAGTGGATTGCCAATTTGTTTCAGTTTTCTAGATATTCGTTTAAATCTTGCAATCTGTTGCTTGCGTTGGTGCTTTACTTGGTTCAATTGGACTCTTTGTTGCATAGTTAATTGATTTGTTGAATTTTGTCTATAGTTTAATCAGATGAATCAAATTATTGAAATAATTAAAATGGCCAACTTTTGTTCTGATTTCTGATTTTCTGCCCGCATTTTACTCATATGTTGTTCTTGATGCTGGTGTCTCCAACTTGGGTTTTAATTGACTGTTGAAAACTAGTCACCAAATTGAAAAAAGTTTGATACTCCAAATTTTGTGATCAAGACACATGCTTAGACATTCTCATTTTATATTAAGTACAGAACACCAATTTGCATGTTCTCTGGTAGAATTTTCTTTTTGCTACCGTGTTTCTACTTTTTTTCTTTCTTCTAGCTGTAAGGGTTAAACATTCTACTGTGTCTGGTGATAACCACATCATAGGGAAGTGGGCAGTTATTCAAAAGTTGATTTTTGTGTTCAATTTTAACAGTACCCTGAAGGTAGATAGATAGATTATATAAGCATGGGTAGTCCCCATCAGCCTAAGAGGAGAGTGGCTTTTGTGCTGATTGATGGGTTGGGAGATGTGTCGTTGCCAAGATTAAGGTACAAGACTCCTTTGCAGGCAGCCAACAAGCCCAATTTGGATGCCATTGCATCTGCTGGAGTTAACGGTCTCATGGATCCTGTGGAAGTAGGTTTGGGCTGCGGAAGTGACACAGCTCATCTTTCTTTGTTGGGTTATGACCCACGAGTATATTACCGAGGACGTGGTGCTTTTGAGTCCATGGGCGCTGGATTGGCCATGTCACCGGGGGATATTGCATTCAAGGTAGGCGTATATTCTTGTTTAATTTTTCCTTTTTTAATCCTTATTGCTGTTTTTGATCTCACATGGCTAATCCGTAATTTCTGTTGTAATTTAGCTTGCACTGTTTTCTGTAATAACATGATGATAATTAGATTTGGACAATGTGATCTGTGATCATTGCGTTGTTCTAATTTTTTTAAACTAGGAAGAATTAATAGTTGATATGGATGGTGGTTGCCATGCAAAAGATGAATTTTTGTTTAATATAAATGTGTCTATGGAATTTAGGTTCAATACAAAATTGTGCACCTAAAGCCATTTTTCTCAAGATAATAATAATAGTAGTTTAATTTTCAACTGAAATCTTTCTCATATACTTTAGTAACTAACAAAGAGTCAATTTTCCATCTATCAAGTGTTTTGCTAAGTTTATTATTTTGTATATCTTGATCTTTTAGTCTCTTTAATTTATATTATATTGGTTAATATTTTTAGATTGGTGGTTATATGTGATATCCCATTACCCATATGTGATTTCCAGTCAAATTTTGCAACCTTGGATGAGAAAACTGGAATAGTTATCAGTAGGAGGGCTGACAGGCATTTTGAAGAAGAAGGGCCTGTTCTATGTGCTGCATTGGATAAAATGAAGCTTCCGTCTTTTCCGCACTATGAAGTTAGAGTCAGGTACAGATGTTTCCACTTTTACCTTTTTAGTTGTATGAATGCAAAGTTTGTTCTCAACCAAGTTGTATAAATTTCTTTGATTATAATTCTATTAATTACATTAGTTTTTGGCTTGTGAATTCATGCTTGTACTTTTAAAAAATAAGACAGACAAGCTTAACAAACAATCATCTACTACAGGTATGCAACAGAACACAGGTGTGGGGTGGTTGTGAAAGGACCAAAATTGAGCGGAAATATATCAGGGACTGATCCATTGAAGGACAACCGGTTACTATTGCAAGCTCAAGCACTAGATGATACTGATGAAGCGAAGCACACAGCAGCAGTTGTTAATGAGTTATCAAGGGAGATATCAAAAATTCTGGTTTCTCACCCATTGAATGCAAAAAGGGCCGCAGAAGGGAAGAACATTGCTAATGTTGTACTTTTGCGAGGCTGCGGTATTCGAATTGAGGTGTGTTGTAATCCTTGATTTTTCTTTTTTCCTTTCTGTAGTGCTGCTGCAATTGCTAAGAGGAACAGAACTTCAATGTTTCAATTACTGGATATACATACACTGGTAATATTATGTCGCTGTTTTATTTCTTGAAATTTTTTCTCCTTTTCTTTCTCTTCTTCTTTTACTTCCTTGGTGGAGCAAGTGGTAAGTGGCATCACCTGCTGCAAAATTGTTTTTCCACTTAGGACATCTTCCTGCCTCATATTTTCGGCCTAAAATGTTGTTTTCATGTTACACTCTGGAAAATCTCAAAATTTTGTAATAATGATCCCAAAATAACAACTATAATTTCTAAGTTTTCAATTTTGGTGAGTGGGCTCTTATTTATCTTGGATGTTGGATTCTTCATACTGCAAATAAGAAAAGGACATTGTTTCTAACGATCTCTATTGATTTTTAGCAAACAGCTTCAGACCATTGAGGTTGAGAAACAATTTTGCTGGTTGTTGGGCTACTACTAATTTCCTAAATTTTTGAGCTCTTGTACATTTTGTGATTTATCATCAATATAATGTATGATGGGGTGTTCCCATAAGTTCAGAAGCCTGGTAGACCTTAACATAGGAAGGATAATCTTGAGGTTCTCAAGTTGCTGAAATGATAGACACTGAACTTTTTAATGAGGTGCTGGTGTAAGACAAACCTTATTGACATGCAGACTTTCTAAATGGAGCATTTATTTAACTTACATCTTGGAACAATTTTCTTTCTCGTATATATTCCTTTCCAAATTCTGGATTGCAGGTACCTTCATTTGTAAAGAAACATGGATTATGGCCATGCATGGTAGCTCCTACTAAAATTATAGCTGGTTTGGGCCTATCACTTGATATTGATATTCTGGAAGCTCCTGGAGCTACTGGAGATTATCGAACAATTTTAACTTCCAAAGCAGCTGCAATAGCTAAGGCACTCTCAGCTCCCATGCAATCTTGCCCCAATGTGTTTGTACCAGGGGAGGACGAACATAAACCTGGTCGATCGGATGGCTATGATTTCGGTTTTCTCCATATTAAGGTCTAAACCTTCTTTCTGCTGAGTATATTTTTCTCTTTTAGTGTTTACATGTGTTATGAACCAGAGTACTTTAGAACCCTTCATCCTGCCCTGGGTGACTTTAATATTCTTTCCTTCATTTAATATGATTATTATTTTTCATCTACCTTCAAAAAAAATTTCTATCATCATTGTCATGATAGAAATACTGCAATGGAATCAACTAGGATTTGTGGCTCAAATAATATTGGACTCTTAGTGTTGAAACAAAATGTTACTTTTTTAGTTGTTCATCACTTTCCAAAAGATGAACTCTTTTGGGAGATCATCTAGAATTTGATGGCAAATATCATAGTTACTAGTTGATCTCAAATCATTTCAATTGAAGCTTCTTTGCCATTGTCCTGCAAAATATCTAGTTGTCTTTCCTAAAAAGGCAGAATTGATGGCTCAAAATTTTGATTTTGCAGATCATGGATGCTGATTTTTTTTTTCTTCATTCTTCTTTTTTGGCCTCACCAAGCAAAATCAATCTGAAAGTTAGATAGCTTACAAGGTTGAAGCTTAAGTTAAAGGCTTTCCATAACATGATGATAATGCAGCTTCATTATTTGGTATTGCAGGCGGTAGATGATGCAGGCCATGATAAGGCAAGCATTTTCAAAGTTAAAGCGTTGGAAGCTGTAGATCGAGCAATAGGCCAGCTGGCCAGACTCCTCTGGCAAGCAGAGAGAACTGGGAGATTCCAATACTTCCTTTGTGTCACTGGAGACCACTCTACTCCAGTTGAATACGGAGATCACAGCTTTGAATCAGTTCCATTCGCAATCTGCCAGCTAAAGGACTTTGTGGGTGCAGTGGGTGGGGAGTCTGTTGTCATGGAAAACTCCCTTGATCCATTTCCTCTTCCTACAGTTAAGGATGGTGAAGGCCTAATAGAAGATATAAAGACTGAAAAAGAGAGAAGTAAACTGCTTCAAGCATTCAGTGGTGATTCAGTTTGTGAGTTCAATGAGATAGCAGCAGCAAGGGGATGTCTTGGGCGTTTTCCGGGAGGAGAGATGATGGGAATTATAAAGACCTACCTTAAACTAAAAGCGTAAACTATTTTGTTCTGAAGTTTGGAGACTCGTACTGATTCACTATCAGTGCTTGAATAAAATAATTCTAAATTGAAGTACCAGTGATCTTATAATTTCTAATCATCAAGAAAATTTGTAGCATTTTCTGACATAAAATAAAATAAAATATACTATTTATTAATATTGAGCCTGATTCATGAGCTTCTTGTCCATGATGTAAAAAAAAAAAGCATTTCATCAGGTGAGTGAAAATACCTAAGTTGGCATTGTATTCCCATTCTAAGTTACAAGTAATTGTACGTATTTGATATCAAAATGTGATTGGTGATCCCAGAACTGTTAGTGTAAAGGAGTTTCGAGTCTTCTTGAGTTTGTATGTCTTCTTGAGTTTGAATGTTTTCTTTCTTCTTTGTACTTTGCAATGATGGAGAAACTGTTATCAGGATCTACCAACACAATATTCTTAGTTGCTTTTGTGGCTTTGCCGGGCTGTCCTAAGTCTTCCCTAAGTATTCAATAACCGAAATGGATTTTTGCATACATTTTCGTGGAAATGAGAACCCTTTTGAATTATTTTTTTGTTTTTTGTGTCTAGATATATATCACATCTTTTTCCTATTGGTAACACAAGTTCTGCCCTGTGGTGGAAAATGCAACGCTTCCTCAGTTTGTATCAGCCACGGCTTTTCTCCTACAAAATTTGTGTACTTACATATAACCATATTCAGTTTCAGATTTGTGTGTGATACAGAAATATACGTGACAAGGCCTTTTTCAAGATACAAGAGAAATCCTAGTTATTTCTCCACATCTCCAAAAATTCGTAACTCAGGTTGCCTGCTAATAAGAGACAGAATATGCAGATCAACAAATGGAAACATGCTGTTGGGGTGTTCCTTGTGCAATGGCACCGGTTAGAAGGCTCCCGCTTCCTCAAAACACAATCTTGAACAGTTCTTATGAATCCAATTCAGGATGAGTTTTTGTTTATCCCCGTCCGCGATAAGCCCTTATTTTCGAGTCACTATTATGTCATCAGTGTAGACAGTGTTTATAAAGGGTATCGTCCATAAATGATTTTGCATATACGAATACAATTCTAACTAATCCATTAGTAGTATATAACATTTTCAATTTTGTGAATTTGAATTTGCAGCTGGCTTGCACATGTTCTACAGCAGATGACAAAGCCAACTACTCCTATTGCTTTGGTGAAGCAGTAAAAGATGTAAAACGAAAGCCTTTTGATCACAGGAACAAGTGCCAGGAAATGGAGATTTATAGCGATGATTGTGGTGGTTTTTATGTCAAGTCCATTGTTCCTAACAGTTTCCCCCATTATTCATAAGGAGCAAAGGATTTCATCTCTCTGTATGAAGTTCATTTCAGTTAGATGCTGCTCCGGGCCTAATTGATTCATCGACGCGAATTCATCTTCCTGAATTCAATTTTCCAATTTCTCAGAGGTTCTCCACACCTATGGTCATATGGAAATGGTATCGCCCATTCATTTTTGTGAGAAGAGGGGTGTTTTTTACGTGATCAAATGAAGAAATCTTTGTTTTATAAGTTAACTTTAGAGCAGTAGTACTGGGAAAAAGATTTGCTCCTGTGAGAATGATGATCGTAAGAAAGGCAATATCATCCTGGTGAATACAAGTGTACAGAAAAAAGAAAACGTTTTGGCTAGAGCAGAAGCTGCCAAGGAAAATTCAAGCGATCAAGACGGGTTTATTTGGTTTAGAGTTCATGTTAAAGGGAGAGGAAAAGAAGTGAAAGTAGGTTTGTGTCCATCAATTACTGAGAGAATGAGAAGAACACAAGAGCTAAGAGGGTGGGTTAACGGTAGAAAAATGCTTGAAATAGTGGAGAGGAATTTGCAAGTTAAGTGTTGGTGGAGAGTTTTGTTTTGAAGAGGATGGATGGAAGTTTGGTGCTGAATTGTAATTTCAGGCACCCAAATAAGATTAGATGTAAATGGGAATGGAATGTTTAGCTATTCAACTTCTCATAAAAAGATACAAAATGCTTGTTTTTTGTAAATAAAACTTTCATCATCTATGTGAGTTAAAGTTTCCTTTTACTTAGTTAATGTATTACAACACAATTATGACACGTTCTATATAAAAATCATTTTGAAGTTGCAGCACATCAACAAAACAGCAAGGCAAAAGCAAGATAATGCAGTGCAATAGGAAGTGGACTATACAAGAACCATTTTCTTTGCCTTCTACTGGTTTACTTCATCTTTAATTCTTGTTAGTTAATTAGGGTTTGCCAATTGTTATTGAAAACATTGAAATCCAGGCCCCATTTCTGCATTAAAGTGTAATCTATTTACATAAAGTTTTGATCATCTCAACCAAACCCAATTCCCATTTCTTAATCCTTCAGCAAAATTATTACTTAAACGCAATCCATTCCTTCTTCTCCTCTGCAGAAAAAATACAGAGAAGATAATTAAGCGCTAAGCCATGAATGTTACAAGGGCTCTTTCCATGTACAGAAAATTTCCCAGCACTCTTTCTGCATAGCCACAAGAGGGTCCATATTCAGGTTATCTAGTGATTACAGATGAAGAAGCAGCAGTAGAAGATACATTTTGCTGAGGAGCATGTAAACTGAAAAGAGTAAAAACGTTACCATTTCCTCAGGACAAGATACTAACGCTTGTTCATTCATCAGATTATGAAGAAACTAGTGTTACTTAAGTTTGGTTCATCCCAGTTCTTGATCAACCTCTGTCATCAAATCGCTACTATGCTATTAGAGCTAAAGGCAAATACAAAGGGTATCCTATATTCACTTATGTTCTACAAAACTGATTCCTGAAAACTGTTTTATGAAATAAAAATTTGTCTTTTCTTGTAGGCAAGCTTGCACTAGTTCAAGGGAGATGGAAATGGGCATGTGTTGCTTCGGCAATGTAATAAAACGACGAGAAACCAAACCTTCTGATCACTGAAACATATACCAGCAATTTAAGATTCACCGCCATCATCAACACAGTTTCTTTGCCAAGTCTGCGGCAACCGACGGCCTTCCACCAAAATTTCTACGCAAGAAAGGCTGGGAACTCCGCATCTCATCAAGATTGTTTCCTTCCAAACTCAGCGAAGCTCTAGGCATCGATAACTCTCTTCGAACACTTATTCCAAGCTTCAACTTCCCCATCAGAAATAAGTGTTCGGATGATAACAAAGTGGGGAAATGGCACTGTCCCTTTGTTTTTGTAAAGGAGGAAACCAGAATAAGACACCAAATGAGTTGAATTTTTACATTTAGATCCGAAACTTGTGATCCTCGTTATGTTATGATAAGAATTTTTATAGCTGAGGCAGATCTCGAATTTTGTCAATATTTTGTGAGACCTTTATTAGTGGCACAATTCACCGGCCGTTTGCCAATGGTCTAATAAACGACAAACCGTCAATTGCAAATTAAAGTGAACGGCAATTGGGTCTAAAGCGAGATGAACGAAAAGTCACCTAAATTGATGATTTAATTTTAAGTCCTTCGCTGCGATGACATGTGACCAGTGAAGAACTCTGAGGGGAAAAAGCAATAATGGGGCTAAAGAAATAAGAAAACGTTTTTCTCGTTTTTTAATTCAAGGACCACAAAGAATTTCTTACTATTATTTTTCTGGACTTAGTTTCCAAGATGTAGCTTCGTTTGGTCGTAGTCAAATTCAATTTCCCACTACCACTAAGTTTGCCATTAATGTGACTTACTACATCAGATAGGTCGTAGTCATATTGTTTTTTTATAGTTCCAAGACCTGGAAATGAGATAAAATTATCAGCCCAAGGCTTTGATCCCCACTTCCATTTTCTCTAGAGAACTGCTGAATTTTTCTGAAAATGGCCTCACTGTCACTTATCTATGCAAACCCACTTCTCGTTTCGAGTTCAAAAATAACCCACATCAAAGGTAGCTTTTTTGTGAGTCTTATTTTGTTCAAGTTCTTTTTGATATGTGTCTTGAAGCAAATTTAAGTTTCATGTGGGTTTGTGTTTAATTAGATGAACTGAAATCAAATTTGTGCAGTTTGTGGTGATGAACCCATGGTAGCATCTTTTATGAATTCAACTACTGATTTTGAATAGCTGTTTATACTCTAAATTCACATTCTACAGCTTTAATGAAGAGGCAAAAGCATGAATCTTTTGAGAGATGTTGCCATGAAAGAAATCTGTAAATATGGTTTTGGGATTACATAAACATGTTGTATGGAATGGTCTAGTCGGAAGATTGCCAAGTTCATTTCTGCTGGAGCTAATAATTTTTCATGTGAAATTTTGCTAGTCTCTGCATAGTCAATTTTTGTCTACTTCACAATTGAAAATATGTTCTGTGCAAAGAAGCCTCGAGAATAAGGGATCCCACTGTATTTTGATTGTTATGCTATTGCTTTAATTTGTCTAGTAACTGCCTTTAATTCCTTCAGCAGGGGAGCGATTTTTTGGGTCCTTTGCACTAAAGACGAAGACAACACATCTGAGGTTTTCAAATGGCTGTAGGGTAACAGCAGCTGTGAATGCTGATACCAAACCAGTTGAAATTCCTAGTCAGTGGTACAATCTGATTGCAGATCTACCAGTAAAACCTCCTCCTCTGTTGCATCCCAAAACTTTTGAAACTGTCAAACCTGAAGATTTGTCTCCTCTATTTCCCCATGAGTTGATTAAGCAGGAGGCAAGCACTGACAGGTTTATAGATATCCCAGATGAAGTTCTTGATATATACAGCCTTTGGCGCCCAACACCTCTAATAAGGTTTGCTCTGCTAATACATAATGTATGATCTCTTCGGATACTTCTTTTTGATGGAATTATCTTACGTTCTTTTATTCAATTTAGAGCGAAGAGGTTGGAGAAGCTTCTTGAAACACCTGCCAGAATTTACTACAAATATGAAGGTGTCAGCCCGGCAGGATCACACAAACCTAATACTGCAGTTCCCCAAGTTTATTATAATGCACAACAAGGCATCAAAAATGTTGTGACTGA
>JAXCLQ010000015.1:2693576-2713921 GCA_035584115.1 Cedrela odorata
GACACAGCTCATCTTTCTTTGTTGGGTTATGACCCACGAGTATATTACCGAGGACGTGGTGCTTTTGAGTCCATGGGTGCTGGGTTGGCAATGTCACCTGGGGATATTGCATTCAAGGTAGGTGTATATTCTTGTTTAGTTTTTCCGTTTTTAATCCTTATTTCTGTCATTGATCTCACATGGCTAATCCATATCCTTATGTTGTAATTTCGCTTGCACTGTTTTCTGTAATAACATGACGGTAACTAGATTTAGATAATGTGATCTGTGGTCACTGCAGTGTTCTAATTTTATTAAACTGGGAAGAATTAATAGTTGACGTGGATGGTGGTTGCCGTGCAAAAGATGAATTTTTGTACAATATAAATGTGTCTATGGAATTTAGGTTCAATACTAAAATGGGCAACAAAATCCATTTTTCTCAAGATAATAATGATAGATAGTTTAATATTCAATTGAAATCTTTCTCATATGCTTTAGTAACTATGAAAAAAAAAGTCAATTTTCCATGTGAAATCTTTCTTGTATGCTTTAGTAATTAAAAAAAATAGGTGCTTCTTCCATCTACCAAGTTTCTTTTCCCATATAAATTGATTATTTCGTACATGTTGTTCTTTTAGTTTCTTTAATTTATATTTTACCATTATGGTCATTTTATATTATATTTGGTTAATATTTTTTTAGATTGGTGGTTATATGTGATATCCCATTACCTATATGTGATCTCCAGTCAAATTTTGCTACCTTGGATGATAAAACTGGAATAGTTATTTGTAGGAGGGCTGACAGGCATTTTGAAGAAGAAGGACCTGTTTTATGTGCTGCATTGGATAAAATGAAGCTCCCGTCCTTTCCACAGTATGAAGTTAGAGTCAGGTGCAGATGTTTCACTTATACCTTTTTTGTTGTATGAATGCAAATTTTGTTCTTATCAACCAAGTTGTATAACTTTCTTTGATTATAATGAGATTAAATGCATTAGTTTATGTCTTGTGAATTCAAGCTTGTACTATTCAAAAATAAGACAGACAAGTTTAACATATAATCATCTACCACAGGTATGCAACAGAACACAGGTGTGGGGTGGTTGTAAAAGGACCAGAATTGAGTGGAAATATATCAGGGACTGATCCATTGAAGGACAACCGCTTACTATTGCAAGCTCAAGCACTGGATAATACTGATGAAGCAAAGCACACAGCAGCAGTTGTTAATGAGTTATCTAGGGAGATATCCAAAATTCTGGTTTCTCACCCATTGAATGCAAAACGGGCAGCAGAAGGGAAGAATATTGCCAATGTCGTACTTTTGCGAGGCTGTGGTATTCGAATTGAGGTGTGTTGTAATCCTTGAATTTTCTGTTTCCCTTTTCTGTGGTAGGTAGTGGCATCACCTGCTGCAAAATTGTTTTTCCACTTGGGACATCTTCCTGCCTCATATTCTTGGCCTAAAATATTGTTTTCATGTTTACACCCTGGACAATCTCAAAATCTTGTAATAATGAACCCAAAATAAGAACATTCACAATTTTGAGATAATTTCTAAGTTTTGAATTTCGGTGAGGCTCTTGTTCATCTTCTTGTTGATTTTTCATACTGCAAATTAAAAAAGAACATTGTTTCCCAGGATCTCTATCAATTTTTAGCAAACAGCTTTAGACATTTGAGGGTTGAGAAACAATTTTACTGGTTGATGGGCTAATTTCCTAAATTTTAGAACTCTTGTACTATTTCCAATTTATTATGCATATAATAAGCGATGTGGTGCTCCCTTAAGTTTAGAAGTCTGCTAGATCTTGACATAGGAAGGAAAACCTTGAGGTTCCCAAGATACACAAGATAGACACTGAACTTTATAATGAAGTGTTGTGTTAGGACAAACCTAGATGATATACATACTTTCTAATTGGAGCATTTAATTAACTTACAACTTGGAAGAGTTTTCTTAGACATTTATATTCTTTTCCAAATTGTGTATTGCAGATACCTTCATTCGAAAAGAAACACGGATTATGGCCATGCATGGTAGCTCCTACTAAAATTATAGCTGGTTTGGGCCTATCACTTGATATTGATATTCTGGAAGCTCCTGGAGCTACCGGCGATTATCGAACAATTTTAACTTCCAAAGCAACTGCAATAGCTAAGGCACTCTCTGCTCCCTTGCAATCTTGCCCAAATGTGTTTGTACCAGGGGAGGATGAACATAAACCAGGTCGACCGGATGGCTATGATTTTGGTTTTCTCCATATTAAGGTCTAAACTTTCTGACTGCTGAGTATATTTCTTTCCTTTAGTATTTACATGTATTAAGAGCCAGAGCAATTTAGAACCCACCCTGCATCCTGCCCCGGGTGACTTTAGTATTCTTTTCTTCCTTTAGTATGCTTATTCTTATCTTTTATCTATCTGCAATTAAATTTTTGTATCTTCATTGTCAAGCTAGAAATACCCCAAGGGAATCAACTAGGATATGTGACTCAAATAATATTGGACTCTTTGAAGTGCTGAAACAAAATGTCACTTTTTAGTTGTTCATCACTTGCTAAAAGATGAAGTCTTTTTGGGAGATTGTCTAGAATTTGGTGGCAAATATCATATTTACTATCTACTCTCCTAACAAGGCTGAATTGATAGCTCAAAATCATTTGATTTTCTGGATCTGGGATGCTGATTTCGTTTTTGCTTACTTTTTTCCCCCTTCATTCTTCTTTTTTGGCCTCACCCAACAAAAAAGATCTGAAAGTTAGAAAGCTTACAAGGTTGAAGCTCAATTTAAGGCTTTCCAAACATCATGATAATGCAGCCTTGATATTTGGTGTTGCAGGCGGTAGATGATGCAGTCCATGATAAGGCCAGCATTTTCAAAGTTAAAGCTTTGGAAGCTGTAGATCGAGCAATAAGCCAGCTGGCAAGACTCCTCTGGCAAGCAGAGAGAACCGGGAAATTCCAATACTTGCTTTGTGTCACTGGAGACCACTCTACTCCAGTTGAATATGGAGACCACAGCTTTGAACCAGTTCCATTTGCAATCTGCCAGCTAAAGGACTTTGTGGGTGCGGTGGGTGGGGAGTCTGTTGTCATGGAAACCTCCCTTCAACCATTTCCTTTTCCAACAGTTAAGGCTGGTGAAGACCTAACAGAAGATACGATGACTGAAAGAGAGAGAAGTAAACTGCTTCAAGCATTCAGTGGTGATTCAGTTTGTGAGTTCAATGAGATGGCAGCAGCAAGGGGATGTCTTGGGCGTTTTCCGGGAGGAGAGATGATGGGAATTATAAAGACCTACCTTAAACTAAAAGCGTAAACTATTTTATTCTGAAGTTTGGAGACTCTTACTGATTCCATAGCAGTGTCTGGGTTCTTGAATAAAATAATTCTAAATTGAAATACCTGTGATCTTATTTTTGCTAATCATAAAAAAAATTTGTAGCATTTTCTGACATAAAAAAAGGAATTTACTATTTATTAATGATGAGCCTGATTCATGAGCTTCTTGTTCATGATATTGTTAAAAAGCAATAAACTTTTATCTGGTGAGTGAAAATACCAAAGTTGGCATTGTCTTCCCATTTTGTGTACGTTACGAGTAATTGTACATATTTGACGTCAGAATGAGCTTGGTGAACCGGGAACTATTATTGTGTCAAAGAGAGTCTTCTTGAGTTTGTATTTTGTCTTTCTCCCTCGGATTTTGCAATGATGGATAAACTATTATCAGGATATACCAACAAAATATTCTTTGTTTGCGGCTTTGTCTGTCTTCCCTAAGTCTTTCCCAAGCATTCAATAACCCATATGGATTTTTTCCTACGTTTTCATGGAAACAAAAACAAAAACCGTTTTGAGTTTTCTGTGTGTCTATATGTATATCATGTCTTATTATTATTGGTAAACATGTCCTGCCCCGTGATGGAAAATGCAACACCTCCATCGTTTGTTCCGCCATAACATTTCTCCCACAAAACTTATGTACTCATATATAACCAAACCGAGTCAGTTTTTAGATTTGTGTGTGATACAGAAATGTATGTTACAAGGCCTTTCTCAAGATACCGAAGAAATCCTGGTTATTTCTCGACACCACCAGAAGCTCATAATTCAGGTTGCTTGGTAATCAGAGACACAGAATCTGAAGAGGGAGAAAAGGAAACATGCTGTTTGGGTTTTCCTTATGCAATGACACCAGTTAGAAAGCTTCCACTTCCTCAAAACACAATCTTGAACAGTTCTTATGAATCAAAGTCGGGAAATGAGTTCTTGTTCATCCCTGTCCTCGACATCCCCTTGTCTTCAAACCGGTATCACGTCATCCATATAGACGGCATTTATAAAGGGTATAATCAATGCATATACGAATAACGATGCTACCTAATCCATTAGTAGTACATATAACATTTTTAATTTTGTGAATTTGAATTTGCAGGCTGGCTTGCACATGTTCTACAGCAGATGATACAGCCTACTGCAACTATTGCTTTGGTGAAGTTGTAAAGGATGTAAAACCAAAGCCCTTTGATCATAGGAACAAGTACCAGCAAATAGAGATGTATAGCGATGATTGTGGTGGTTTTTATGCCAAGTCCATAGTTCCTAACAGTTTCCCTCCATTATTCCTAAGGAGCAAAGGATTGCATCTTTCAATATCAAGTTCCTTTCAGTTAAAGGCAGCTCCAGGCCTAATTAATTCATCGACACGAATTCATCTCCCTGAGTTCAATTTTCCAATTTCTCAGAGGCTCTCCACACCTGTGATCATAGGGAAATGATATTGCCCATTCGCGTTCTTGAAAGAGGAGTGTTCTTTAAGAGATCAAATGAAGAAATCTTTGTTCTATAAGTTAACTTTAGAGCAATACTGGGGAAAGATTTATTCCTGCGAGAATGATGATGGTAAGAAAAGCAACATCATCCTGGTGAATGCAAGAATACAAAAAGAAGCTAATCTTTTGGCTGGAGCAGAAGCTGCCAAGGAAAATGCAAGTGATCAAGACGAGTTTATTTGGTTTAGAGCTCGTGTTAATGGGAGCTGGAGAGAAGTAAAAGTAGGTTTGTGTTCAGCAATTACTGTGAGAATGAGAAGAATACAAGAACTAAGAGGGTGGGCTAACGGGAGAAAAATGCATGAAAGAGTGGAGAGGTTAGAGGAGGTAAGAAGTGAAAGTGGGTGGAAGAAATTTGCAAGTTATGTGTTGGTGGAGAGTTTTGTTTTGGAGACGATGGATGGAAGTTTGGTGTTGAATTGTAATTTCAGGCACCCAAATAAGCTTTAGTGTAAATGGGAAAGAAATATTTAGCTACTGAATTTTTCATAAAAAGAAATGAAATGTTTGCATTTTTATATAAAACTTGCATCATCTATGTGAGTTAAGTTCTCTTTTACTTAGTTAATGTATTAATAGACACAAGCAAAACTTGTTTTACATAAAAATCAATTGAAGTTGTAACTCATCAACAAAAAAGCAGCAAAAGCAAGATGCACAGTGCATGAGAAAGTGGACAATACAATCACCATTTTTCTGTCTTCAAGTTTACTTTATCTTTAATTCTTATAAGTTAACTAGGGGTTTCCAATTGTTATTGAAAACATTGAAATCCAGGCCCCATTTCTGGATTAAAGTGTAATCCATTCACATAAAGTTTTGATCATTTCAACCAAACCCAGTTCCCTTTTCTTAGTTCTTAAGCAAAATTATTACATAAACACACCCCATTCCTTCTTCTTCCCTGCAGAAAACACATAAAGAAGATAATCAAGCCTTAAGCTATGTATGTTACAAGGCCCCTTTCCATGTACAGAAATTTTCCCAGCACTCTTTCTGCAGGACCACAAGAGGGTCCATATTCAGGTTATCTAGTAATAACAGATGAAGAAGCAGAAGCAGAAGATACATTTTGCTGGGGAGCTTGTAAACTGAGAAGAGTAAAAAAGTTACCATTTCCTCAAGACAAGATACTAGCAGTTGTTCATTCATCAGATTATGAAGAAACTAGTGTTACTAAAGTTTGGTTCATCCCAGTTCTTGATCAACCTCTGTCATCCAATCGCTACTACGTCATTAGAGCCAAAGGAAAATACAAAGGGTACCCTCTCATTCTCAAATGTTTTGTAAAACTGTTTCTGAAAACTGTTTTATGAAATAAAAGTTGTTTTTTCTTATAGGCAAGCTTGTGCTAGTTCAAGGGAGACGGAAATGGGCATGTGTTGCTTCGGCAATGTAATAAACGACGTGAAACCAAAACCATTTGATCACAGAAACATATACCAGCAGTTTAAGATTCACCGCCATCATCAACACAGTTTCTTTGCCAAGTCTGCAGCAACTGATGGCCTTCCACCAAAATTTCTACGCAAGAAAGGCTGGGAACTCCGCAGCTCATCAAGATTATTCCCATCCAAACTCAGTGAAGCTCTAGGCCTCGATAACTCTCTTCGAACACTTCTTCCAAGCTTCAACTTCCCCATCAGAAACAAGCGTTCAGATGTTAATATTGTTGGGAAATGGTACTGTCCATTTGTTTTTGTAAAGGAGGAAACCAGAATAAGACACCAAATGAGAAAGTCAGTGTTGTATAAAATGACACTTGAGCAATGGTGGGAAGAGATATTTTCATGTGTTAACAATGGAGGAGAAGTTGATGTAAATGTTGTGCATGTAAATACAAGTGTTCAAAGAGAAGTAAGTTCAGTTTTTGGCATGGAAGCTGTGAAGGATGATAGGGTTAGCCATGGAGGGTTTGTTTGGTTTAGAGTTTATGACAGAAACAGAATGAGAAGGGCTGGTGTAGGGTTGAGTGAAGCCATTGTTGAGAAGATGAGATGGGTGGAAGAACAAGGAGAGTGGATTAGTGGGAGAGAAAAGGAAGTGAGAGTCGAGAGAGTTGAAGAAAATACTAGTGAAAATGGTTGGAGGAGATTTGGGTGTTATATGTTGGTAGAGAGCTTTGCTTTGAAGAGAATGGATGGAAGTTTAATATTAAGATGTGATTTTAGGCACACCCATAAGGTTAAATGTAAATGGGAATGAAGTTTTTTTTTATAGTTTTTAAAGGTGGTACTACATATTTGATCAACTTATTTATTGAGTTTTGTGTTATAAGAAATGGATGGTGTATGGGTTGGAAAATTTCATTTGGAGAATCATGGTGGAAGAACAAACTTTAAAATCAATAATCGTTAAAAGATTATAAATGAATGAACGTGAGATAAACATTATCATTTTTAAAATTAAGTATGTGCACTACAAGGACCTAGATTACCAATGATCCAATAAACAACAAACCGTCAATTGCAAGTTAAAGCGGACGGCAAGGCAGTTACGATAAAGCAAGATGAACGACATGTGAACGAAGTAATGGCAAGAATGAATTCAGCACAGTGAAGAACCAGATGACTCATGGTTGTGAGCATAATTTTGCCAAAAGGATGGAAAAATGCAACAATGGGGCCAAAAGAATTTTTTTTTTTAATCCTAGGACCATAATTTCTTACTATTGTTTTTCTGGACTCGGATCCCATATGAAGTATCATTTGGTCGTAGTCAAACTCAATTTTTCCACCACCACCGCGTTTGCCGTTAATGATAAGTCACTACATTGTCTTGTTTTTTTATATATAGTTCCAAAACCTGGAATTGATATAAAATTATGCTTACAGCCCTAGGGCTTTGATCCCCACTTGCATTTTTTTTTTCAGGAGAACTGCTGAATATTTCTGAAAATGGCCACACAGTCACTTTTCTATGCAAACCCACCTCCCATTTCGAGTTCAAAAAGAACCCACATCAAAGGTAACTTTTTTGCGAGTCCTACTTGGTTGGATTTAAGTTCTTGTTTATATGTGCTTTGAAGCAAAGTTAAAGTTCCATTTGGGTTTGTGTATAATTTGATGAACTGTGATAAAATTTCTGCAGTTTTAATAACGAACTCAAGATAGCATCTTTTATGGAGTCTATTACTGATTCTGAACGGTTGTTCATAGTCTAAATTCGCATATTATTGAATTAATAAAGTGGCAAAAGCATGGATCTTTAGGGAGATTTTGCCATAAAAGAAAAATGAAAAAAGGGTTTTTGGATTTTATGAAAGTACTGCAGGGAAATGGGGTCTAGGCAGAAGATCGAATTACACAATTTCAAAGAGAAAACATTTTGGTAGATTGCCAAGTTGATTTCTGCTCGAGCTAATAATTTTTCATGTGAAATTTTGCAAGCCTCAAGTATAATTGATCCCGGTGTTTTTTTGAATGTTCTGCTATTGCTTCAATTTGTTACTAATTGCCTTTAATACCTTCAGCTGGGGAGCAATTTCTTGGGTCCTTTGCACTAAAGACAGAGACAACACATCTGAGGTTTTCAAATGGCTGTAGAGTAAGAGCAGCTGTGAATGCTGATGTAAAAGCAGTTGAAATTCCTAGTCAGTGGTACAATCTGATTGCTGATCTATCAGTAAAACCTCCTCCTCCGTTGCATCCCAAAACTTTTGAACCTATCAAACCTGAAGATTTGTCTCCTCTATTTCCCTATGAGTTGATTAAGCAGGAGGCAAGCACAGAAAGGTTCATAGATATCCCAGATGAAGTTCTTGATATATACAGGCTTTGGCGTCCAACACCTCTAATAAGGTTTTCTCTGCTAATACATAATGTATAATCTCTTCGGATACTTCTTTGTGTTCCATAGATAGAATTATCTTATGTTTTTTAATTCAATTTAGAGCCAAGAGGTTGGAGAAGCTTCTTGACACACCTGCCAGAATTTACTACAAATATGAAGGTGTCAGCCCGGCTGGATCACACAAACCTAATACTGCAGTTCCCCAAGTTTATTATAATGCACAACAAGGCATCAAAAATGTTGTGACTGAAACTGGTGCTGGCCAGTGGGGGTGTTCGCTTGCGTTTGCATGCAGCTTATTTGGTCTTGACTGTGAGGTAGGACAAATTAAAGCAATTCAAAGATCTCACATTTATATCAGTTCATTCAAGTAGGTTGAGTCAAATTCGATTTATTGGTTAGTTGGTTCATCTTAATTGGATTTGGTTTTAGAATTCTTCCTTCTGCATTTACATACATGTCTGCATTATAAGCGCATTGTATCTTCATTTATCAATCAGGTTTTTTGCAACCACACATTTGATTTCCTGTAAATTCTTGGTAAATTGATTAGTCCTGCCATTTGAAGTATGCACTTATTCTTATCTAGAATTATTATAATCCAGACTTAATGAACTTTTACTTTTAATCTTTGTGAAGGTGTGGCAAGTTCGAGCTTCCTATGATCAGAAACCATATCGGAGATTAATGATGCAGACTTGGGGTGCAAAGGTACACCCGTCACCATCTACCATCACTGAAGCAGGTCGGAAAATCCTTCAAATGGATCCATCAAGCCCAGGAAGTTTAGGAATAGCTATTTCAGAAGCTGTAGAGGTTGCTGCTGCAAATCCTGATACTAATTACTGTCTGGGCAGTGTTCTGAATCACGTCTTGCTACACCAGACTGTCATAGGAGAAGAATGTCTAAAACAAATGGAGCTAGTAGGTGAAACTCCAGACATTATCATAGGATGTACTGGTGGTGGATCCAATTTTGCCGGGCTGAGTTTTCCATTCATCCGAGATAAACTCAAAGGGAAAATCAACCCTGTAATAAGAGCAGTTGAACCTACTGCATGTCCTTCTCTAACAAAAGGAGTATATGCATATGATTTTGGTGATACAGCAGGGTTGACTCCGTTGATGAAGATGCATACACTTGGGCATGACTTCATTCCTGATCCAATTCATGCCGGTAATACATTGTTGATATCACGGTCATAAAATAAATTCTCTTCATATTCTTGTTTATTCAGCATTCGTTCTTTCTACAGGAGGATTGCGTTACCATGGCATGGCACCATTGATTTCACACGTCTACGAATTAGGTCTCATGGAAGCAATTTCCATACCACAGATTGAATGCTTTCAAGGTAACATCCCTTTTGTCCCAACAATTAAAACTACTTATATTTCACAACTCGAAAACAGATTAAGTTTTGAACTTTTATTTGTTGCAGGTGCCATAAAATTTGCCAGGACTGAAGGGATAATACCAGCACCAGAGCCTACTCATGCAATTGCAGCCACCATAAGGGAAGCTCTCCACTGTAAACAAACAGGAGAAGCAAAGGTTATTCTCACAGCAATGTGTGGGCATGGCCATTTTGATCTGGCATCTTATGAGAAGTATTTGACAGGGAACATGGTTGACTTGTCATTTGAAGAAAAGAAAATACAAGAATCACTAACCAAAATTCCTCAAGTGGCTGCATGAATTGAAAACCATTTATGTAAATAAAATAAAATTCAGAACAGAGATACTACAATTTTTTCCCTGTCTCAGTATTCTTACTGTTCAAGTGAAATTTTGGCTAGTTTTTATTTAATAAGCCTAATGACTGGAGAATGTTTTATCTATTTCTTGTTTAATTGAAGGATAAAAGTGTTATTAAATATACTTTTGTTAAACAATATTGTCAATTTTTGTGAAAAAGAAAATCTCCAAAATACCCAGAGGTTAAAGAAGCTTTACTAATTACAAGTCTTTAATTTTCAAAAAATCTAAAAAATAGTAGTAGTTCAAAGCCCACGAGGCCCAGCCCAGCACAAGCCACACGACGTCGTTCCAAGAATCTCAGATGGTACTGTAGACAAATTTAATTTTATTTCTGGTAAATTGTATTTTACTTCGGATTTTTTAGTGTTGAGCTCGCACTCTTCGCTCTCTGCTTCGGTTTCGCACCGCTTTCGCCGGCGATAGCCTCTGCTATTCCATCATTCACCGAGGATTTTCTACCGCTTTTTCCATTCAGGTGATAAGAAACGACGTCGCTGCATAATTTCTCTCTCTCTCTCTCTCTCTCTCTCTCTCTTTTCTATCATTTTTCACCGAATCCACTTCTAACCCTTTAATTAGGGGTTATTTCAGAGGCATTTACAAATATTTTCTTCCTTAATGTTTATTTAGAAATCTGTAATTCCACCGTATCATCGTTTTCTAATGCCTTTTTTTTTTCATGTTATTGTCTGTTTGAAATGATAAATTGATTTGGCCGTATAGTTTATTTGAATTTGATTATGCTTTCCTGGTTGAGTTATCTTAATATTGGTAATCTTGCTGAATTTTGTTACTGTATTCTACAAAAGTGGCAAATGGGTCTGTTGCAGTTATTTAATAATATGCATTTTCTTGCCCGATAGCCGGTCTTTGAATATCTGGGGTTTTTGTTTTTCCAGCATACAAATATCTTCAAAATAGATGTGATAATCAGGTGCCTCGTTTATTTAGTAGACTAATGATGTTGTGACAATGCAAAACGTACTCTTAGCATTGATATGTTACCTTAATTTTGATCTATTGTCCACTGTATTTGAGTATAATTTGTCACCATATAGTGCTGTTGGAGCATACTAAGCTTCTTAGATTTTTCAGCTGTCCTGGTATTTAGTTGGTAATTTCTGCATTCAAATAGTTTTCATGTTGATGTTTTGTAAACTAGGTTGTCGTAACATGCCTATTTGTGTTCTTGGAGCAGGTAATAACTGAGTAATTGAAATGGGAAGCAAAGGTCGAATGCCGCCTCCTCATCTAAGGCGTCCTCTTACTGGCCCTAGCATAATGCATCCTGAGCCGTTTGGCCCTAGAATGCGCCCCCCAATGCCAGGTGCCTTTCCTCCTTTTGAAATGTTGCCTCCTCCTGGAGTTATGGAACAGAAGATTGTGGCACAACATGTGGAGGTGCAGAAGCTTGCAACAGAGAATCAGAGGCTTGCTGCTACCCATGGGACCCTGAGACAAGAACTTGCTGCTGCGCAGCATGAGTTGCAAATATTGCATGGTCAATTCGGAGTTATGAAGTCCGAGAGAGAGCTACAGATGAGGAACCTTACAGATAAGATTGCCAAGATGGAAACTGAACTACAAACTGCAGAGCCTGTTAAGTTAGAATTGCAGCAAGCAAGGACAGAAGCTCAGAACTTGGTTGTAGTAAGGAAAGAACTTATTACCAAAGTACATCAAATGACTCAAGATCTTCAGAGAGCCCACACAGATGTGCAGCAGATACCAACTCTGATGGCTGAACTCGAGAGCCTCAGACAAGAATATCATCATTGCAGGTGTAATTTGAACTCCTTTTCTTGGTGTCATAGAAGTAACTTTACAAGAAATTGACTTGAAATATCCAATATAGTGAAGATGAATACTAGTTCTTGTTTCTTGGCCATGTGGATTTGACAAAATGTTCAATTTTCAGACATCCTTTAATTATTTCTTGTAGCATTTTAGACAATGTCTTCTGTTGGAAGTTACAGAACTGGGAATTAGTTTAAATCTTATTTTCACTTGTACTGTAGAATTTCTCTGCTGATAAGTTTGCTCTAAGGTATTACTTTGTGAACTTCCATGGTTCTGTAAATTTTTCTTTGCTGAATGTTTGTTTGTGGAGTTACTTCCAGCATGCATATTGTATTATTTTCCTCCTAACTTGTTTCTACGAAATGCAATGACCTTCCATTGGCTTACTCATGCAGGGCTACTTATGAATATGAGAAGAAATTTTACAGTGATCATCTAGAATCACTTCAAGTGATGGAGAAGAACTATATTACCATGGCAAGGGAGGTGGAAAAGCTGCGAGCAGAGTTGACAAATGCTGCTAATATGGACCGAAGAACTGGTATTCTTACTGTTTATTCATTTCTTCCCTTTTGGAGCTTGTTTTATTTCTCGGTTTTTTTGTATGTTACTGATGTATCATATTTGCAAACAAATGCAGGTGGATCTTATGGTGGTGCAACTGGAAACAGTGACAATGGGACTTCTGGACGTTCTGTGGGACAAAATGCTTATGAAGATGGTTATGGTATTCCCCAGGTGTGTTATCTTCCTTAATTCGGTTTTTCCTACCGTGGTCCATTCTCTTCCTTCATGGTTGTTAATCTTGGACGAAATCCACAATTGCCAAATTGTACTCGTGACTGACCACAAAGTTATTTGCTAATATCTATCTAGCTTAGCCTCCCTTGTTGGTTTCAATTTTGCATGTATTTTCTATCAGAAATGTGATTTCCAGGATCAGCTGGTTATTTATTAGTCTTTTGAATAAAAAATAGATTTTGTGTTTGATTGTCACAACAATAACGTGGGTGGTGAAATAAAATTCTTTGGGTAAATGAAAATAGTGGTTAAAAATTTGGTTCGTGATCAATCTGAATCTCTTCATTGCATGCTTAAATGGAATGTTGTGAATTAAAGTTTAGTTTTATTTATTTATTTTTGTTGTCACAAAGCTCCTTGCTTTAAATTTTTTCAGAGGATGGTTTTGGTGAAGCATGACTCCCGGAGTGATGTTTTGGATACTGTTGTACCTTTCCTTCTTTGTTTTTTGTTTTTCTTTTGGTGTAAAGTAGGTGCTTTCAAGACTTGAATCAAATCTCGAGTTCACAAGTCCAAGATTTGTTACCGAAATTATTTTTTCAAGAAAATTAAGTCTAAAGACCTTTTCTAAAAAATAAAATAAAAGACACCATAATTTATAATGAAGAATACTATGAGGTGAACAAAAACAGCAGAAGAAGATTGAATGACTGAGTAGATGAAAGAAATTATAGATCATCTAATATAAGATCCAAACTCTTGATGCTAATATTGTGTAGTTTTACCATAACTAAACATGAAGGCCTATTGAAATCCTGCAGAATCTGTCGGTAGGGAAGTTTCAATAACATAAACTAAAATAAGAAATGCTATTCTTTTTAAATTGCTATGAAGACTGATGCCACTCTTTGCACTTGTGTTGTAGGGACATGGCCCTCTTCCTTCTGCTGCTGGTTCTTCTGGTGCTGGGCCTAATACAAGTGCTGGCACTCGTGTTGGAGCTCAATCTAGGACTCCTACGATGGCTGGTTATGATGCACCAAGAGCACCTGGTTATGAGGCATCCAAAGGACCAGGTTACGATACATCCAAAGGTCCCAATTACGATGCACAGAAAGGTCCTAATTATGATGCACACAGAGGGCCCAACTATGATGTACATAGGGGACCTGGTTATGACACACAGCGAGTTCCCGGGTATGATGTACATAGAGGATCTGGCTACGATACTCAAAGAGGACCTAGTTACAATCCACAAAGAGGACAAGGGTATGATATGCAAAGAGGACCTGTTTATGATCCATCAAGAGGAGCCGTTTATGATGGAGCAGCCAGAGGTGCCACTGGGTCACATGGACAAGTACTACCACCAGCTCTGAACAATGTGCCTTACGGGTCTGCAACACCACCAGCTGCCCGATCTGGAGGTGGGTACAAGCCACCACCTGGTGGTGGAAACTCTGTTCGGAGATGAGCATGGGACATCTCACGGATATTCATAGTATGCAAAATTATCCAACTGAGAGACATGATCACAATGAGTAGTATATCACCATCTTGGGAAAGCATTCAATTGAAGCAGTCTGCTGCTGCTGCCCCTTCTTTTCGGAAAGTGTACTGATACCTCATGTTTCCCTTACCCATCCTTTTTGGCAATGTTTATGGTGCTTCTGTTTTGTTTTTTATGATTGAGGAGAAATTTATCGGCGGGCCGCAATGGTTCCTACCATGGGAGTGGATGTCTGAAATAGGAATGCAAAGAGAGAGAGCTGCATGGCTAAGTAGTGTACAACAAAAAATAAAAATAAATAATTTATGATTGACAGATATGATTGTGAATCAATACTCTATTAATTTTTGATATATTATACTTTGAGGGTTTGAATATAGTTTGTTTGTCTCACTTTAATATTATTATTATTATTTCAGAAAATAAAAATAAAAATAAATAAAATAATTTGGATTAAAAATGGACATGACATTATTTCAAATAATAATAATAACAATGAACCGGTAGCCTCTGCGGTCCGAGTTACAAAACATCAACTTATAAAGAAAATAAACCGTGGCGCTCATTTTCACCAAAAAGAATTCAAAATCATTTTGAGTATCTGGGAGTTCGTTCTTTAATGGAAGCCGATTCTCTATCCTCTCGCCTCAACCGATCCGACGGTAGATCTTAATTCTCTAAATCAATTACGCAATTATGCTAATAAGCAATTCAATTTTGACTTTTTAAATGGATTGATGTACAGATTGGTCCATCGAAGGCATGGAATCGGTGGTGGCGACAGTGAGCGGATATCACGGCTCGGAGCGGTTCAATCTCATTAAGCTCATTTCTCATTCCGGTGCTAGTTATGTTGGCGCGATGTCTAGATCAACTACACACTTGGTATGCTTTCACTCTGATTTATGATTTTTCCTTTTTGTATGTTTATTTGATATTTTTAATCTTTTGGAGAGTGCTTTTAACACAACTAGGATGATGATTATGAATGGTTCTGGATTGGGTGATTAGGTGTGTTGGAAATTTGAAGGAAAAAAATACGATCTTGCTAAGAAGTTAAAAACGACTATAGTTAATCATCGGTGGGTGGAAGATTGCATAAAGCAACGGAAACGGCTTCCTGAGCGTCCTTATATGTTGCAAAGGTAACGTTAATGCTCTATTTTCAACTCAGTTGCGTGAAATTTGGTTGACGGTCTTTTTGGATATCTCGAGAATGATTTTTTAAGTTTAGTATAACAATTCTGTTGAATTTCATTTGCTTATTCTTAAATATTGTAATATGGTATGCAGTCATCTGCATAGATAAAGCATCAGTAGCAATATAATTGCTTTCAAGTACTTTGATGAAGAAAATTGATTGACAGGTGATATAGATGCTTGCCGGTGTGGAATTTGTTAGTTGCTTGATTCGTCATCGTTTGAATACTTCAGTTGATCACCTTACCTGATGACAAAGTCCTTGGTTGCATATATCTCAGTTTCTACAGTTTTTATTATTTCATGGCCCAATAGTAACACGAGTGAATTATTTACGTTGTTAATTTAGGCTTATTACACTAAATCCCACTGAGCTTCTAGTCACTGTTGCTTAATCTTATATTTTACAATTTAACTTGTGAATTATGATCTGAGACTTAAACTTGTAGGTATTGCTTCTGTGCAGTGGACAAGAGATAGGGCCTCTGTTGCTGGAAATCCCACTTGTCACTAAGAAACATGAAGTTTCTGACAGGTCATACCTTGATGTTGACTCCAAGAATGAAGAGATTGATATGGGATGCGGAGGTTCTGGGCCTGCTGGTTGGACTGATTCCTTTTTGTTGAATGAGGTAAATATATAAACAAATAAACTTCTCTCACTCTTTGTATGGTTAACACACACATAACTGATGCTTCTTCTAGTTATAGTGAGCGAGAACTTTCAATGATGGAGTGGCATTATGCATGATTAAGTGAGATACAATTAATGATAATGTCATTCAACAATTAACTTATTTATATGTTGATGTGTATATCTTGTGTGAACAGAAGAAACAACCATTAGATTGAATAAGTTAATGCACTGAAGTGTAAATTAACATGGCAATCAATTGATGACAAAGGGACAATGTTGAGTTAAACAGTACAAAGGAGTTCATGATTATACACCAAAGTTATAAATTTTTAGCATGGTTACTTAAAAAACCCTATGGGATGCTCCTTTAAACTATTAAGTTTTTGAAGTTTATATGAAGTCCCAGTTAGGTTTCTTTTTATCTTATGTGGCAGTCTTAATTTAATTTGACAATTCATGCCCTCTTTCCAAGTATATCACAGGGCTTCTAGGTTCAATGCAGGTCAGCAAGCCTTTTCTGTTTCAATGAAAAGGTGCCTGATGCAGTTTTTGGTCCTCTGGGTGTTCTGGTTTGAGCGTTATATTTGCTTAACTTAATCAGTATATAAATACAATGAATAATGTAAACATACTATGAAGGCAATGTATGAGCTACTGTCTAAACTGTTGTCTGCTTAGTTTATGGTACTAAAGAAGTAGACATATGCGTCTGTAACTGGTTTTCTATTTTCTGGATTTCTTTCATTGAGATTTGTTTGATTGGAGGGCTAGATTTCATTGTCACAATTTTCAAATAAATCAGATTTAGTTAGCTCCAATGCATTTTGAATAACTCAGATATTGAGGCTTGGTTGAGACCTTTTGAGATTCTATACTCCAAAATATATATATTTTCACTTTCATTTGATAGTATATATTTGATATCAATGACCTGACACTAAATGTCTATCTATTCTGTAATTTTTATTTCAGAATTTATTGCCCAAGTTTGGAAAAAGTGAAGGTAATTCTCATAAATCAAAATTGAAACCATTTAAAAGAGCTTCAAAGCAGGAACAGAGGTCTGGTACCAGATATTGTTTTCAGGATCCTCCTTTATCTGGATTAATTATTATGGAGGTGCGAATACAGTATACTATTTTCTGCTTACCTCTCTATAATCTTTTTCAGAGTTAAAACCTGTTTCTGATTAAAATGTTGGTATAATTAGCTTTTCTCTGCTTTCAACAAATGTGTGGCCGGTATTCTAGTTGCAATTCAAACTATTAAACATTATTTGGTGATCAAATGAAACGTTCCATAATAAATTCCTTGCTCACTGCAATTGTGCTTGTGTTAATTGCTGCTGCTGAGATTTGATTTACCACAGGCAACAGGACAGACCGAACATATTTTTGTACTGGCCAATAAAATTTACTAATTTTATGTTTTAGAGACAAGTGAATGAAGTAGAAGTTGGGAAAGCTAAGTTTAGAAATAGGTAACATTGTTACAAGATATGGTTGGTCATCAAGCCTAGCCCACGTTTGATGGACCAAGCTCGTTGCTTTTGATCCTTTTTTTAGGTCAAAGGCACAAACATTAAATACTTCTTTAACTTGCAAAAAATTTAAATTATTGCAACTCACATCTTTAGGACAATCAGATCATCTAGACAATGACTAATCATTTGTGCACAATGTTCATATATGTTTTCAGGTGTCTGATCTTTTACTCATTTTTGCTGTTAAAGAAACTAGAATTTAAGCATATGATCTGAATACGTTCTGATAGTTTGTACTTTCTACAACTCTGTTTTGTTGAAAGTGAATATGAGAATCAGATCAAAACATACAAATTACTATAGTAATCTTGCCACTGATAGTGGCAACTAATACTGTTATATGATCTCATTCAGAGGCTTCTTGGTCTTACAATTGGTTGAATGAATTTGGCAATTCTAGATCATGCTCTAGTTTTTCTGTTAATGAAATCCTGGATTTTAATTTCTTTTATCTACTTATACGTCAAAACTTATGATTGTGCTATCTTAAATATTTGTGCAGTTATTCTGGGTATTTATACGTATGTTTTTATTTCATCATTTTGTTTTTCTTTTGTGGTCATTCCTTTTTTTGCTTGAATAGTTTGAAGATTCAAGTTCAGATTCTTCTATCCATTCTATGAGAGAGAAAAGGAAAATTTCAAAACATGAAGAGTCAAGTATGCATTCTTCTTCGAGGCAAGAGAGAGGAAAGAGCGAGATTTGCAAGGGTATCAGCAGCAGTTCTTTAGCTAAACCTTCTGGTAAAGGGCGAAAACTTGTGAAGAAGAGCATTGGTGGTGATGTTTTGGAGTCGATACTCTCGGATTCTGACCAAGCGGAGCCTCCAATATTCAGAATTGGAGAGACATCTGAAAATGGGTTCCATAAGAATGGGGGAAGAAATGAAGATTCCGAAGATATTGAAGAAATAGAAGAAAGAGATCTTTCAGCTGCCCTAGAAAGAGTTACACAAGACGGGTGCTCTGATTTTGAAAACTTAAATGGGGCTGTTAAAAATACTGATCAGATTGAACATGTTATCAGGTCACCTACTTCAATGGAATTATCATGTGTTATATGTTGGACAGAATTTAGTTCAACTAGAGGGGTCTTGCCATGTGGACATCGATTTTGTTATTCATGCATCCAAAACTGGGCTGATCGCATGGTATGCGTTCTCATCTTGTCCAATTTACAAGTCTCTTTCTTCAAAAGTTATTTAAATTGCCTGTTTTATAGTTGTAATATGTGATGTGTAGGATTGGCCTTTGTTGCAACTCTTGACATTTGAGTTTGCCACTATTTTTGTATATGTAGGAACATGTTATATTTTCTGATTACAACAATTTTCTACTCTCGAAATTATTTCAATTTTGAAATTGATATGTTGTTGATGATGTATATAGGTCTCAATGAGAAAGGCTTCAACTTGCCCTTTGTGCAAGGCCAGTTTTGTGACCATTACAAAGGTGGAGAGTGCAGCCATATCTGATCAGAAAATTTACTCCCAAACAATTCCATGTGCCCCATCAACAATGGATATTTGCATTCTTCCAGATCAATATAGAGCCAGTGTTCAGGTACAAATTATGCTTATACTAGACACATCGTTCCCCTATGTGATTCAACTTCAATACAAGGTTGGTCTTGTGGCTAACCCTTCTCGATCTTGAATGGCATCTAGCAGCCCTCATTACTTCCAGCATGCAGTGAATGCCGTTCCCGGGAACCAGAGGATCTTCTCATCAGATGTCATCTATGCCAAATTCGTTGCATTCATTCCTACTGTCTGGACCCTCCTTTGTTACCATGGACGTGCATTCATTGCAAGGATCTCCAAATGCTTTACAATCACAACCACTAGTACGTACTTCCATATCAATTTGTGTCATCCACATTGATCAATAATTCTTTTAATGCTGCACACATCCTAGAGAAATCATAGCTTAACATTGTACTCTTGATCCATTTTGCTGGGTTCACAAACCATATCACTCAAAACAGTCTTCAACATTACTCCATATACATGCATAGATATCTTTTTGTCAATCCTGCTAGTGTGTAACCTGTATTGCTTTGAAGTTGAACTTTTAATTTTATCATCCTTTCATGAAATTTCTTCTTTGAACTTTGATATATATAAAGAGAGAGAAGAGGAAGAGTGTTCCAATATGGTAAGAGGATCAAAATTCTCTATTAGTTGTGTTTGGCTCTAGAGTACAAATCGCAAGAGAATTTTAATTCCTTAACATAAGTAATATTTCAAGTATGGCAATTTTATATAACAATATTATTTCATAAGGGCAAAATCAAGATTCAAGATCCAATGGGTCAAGTCGGTTCTCCAAGTGTTGCGTATTAAATAATTATTTATTATATATATATTTATAATGTAAATAACAAGTCATGTTATTTATAACATTACTTAGGATGCAAATTTCTTATCCTAATTTTGTATGTACATAATTATTCGTATTTAGTATATTCGTGCCATAGTCTAGGGTCAGGTCACCCTTTACACTCCGAAAAATTAAGATAAAGCAAATTAAGGCTATC
>JAXCLQ010000015.1:2723354-2738289 GCA_035584115.1 Cedrela odorata
TCTTATTATATATATTTTGAAATTATTCATCAGGCTTTAAATTTTATCTTAATTTTTATTTCAAGTGAGATTGCTTTTATCAATTATCAATTAGATAATAAGATACGGTAATTAAGTTTTGTTTAATATTATTGTTTAAGTTACAACTGCTCTGAAATAAAAATATTAAATGTCAAATATTAATAAAAAAATAAATAATTTTTATTAAAAATTAGTATTATTAAACTTTTTTTTTTTTAATTTTGATTTTAAAATATAGTAGAAACATCACAATTTCAAAGGAAGCCATAGTCATTTTGAAAATTATTCATATAATTAATGAAAACTACATCATTATTTAAAAACAATAGAGATAATTATTTAAGATATTTGTATTACTTTGTTTTAAGCTTTTAACTAACATTCCTTATAATATCTCAAACCTCGTATAACCCATTTTACAATCACTCAAATCATAACATTTGAATTGGGAAATTATCAACTGATAATAATTTAAATAAAGTTTAATGATCATAATTAATTTTATGTAATCAAGGCAATTGTAATTTGATTGATAATGATAGGCAAAATTCGTGTTTCATTAATCATAGAAAGTCTATTACATTTGCACCCAATGTGACATCCTACCTTGAGAAAGAACTAAAACAATTGATTTAATGGAGAAGAAAAAGAAAAATATATATCATGATCATATAATAATTAATAATTTTTAATCTCCATACTAGACACTTATGTCACTACTTTTTCCCACAAAATGACATTGTAAAGTACATTTAATTTTTTTTGTTATACAAAACTTGGAATATCTCATACAAAAACTTGAAACGAATAATAAAAAATTAAAATAGAGTTAAATTTTAACGTTTTTAAGTCTTTGTATATAATGTTTCAAGTTATGTGTAACAATAAAGATTGAATATACTTTACATTCAATATACTATAGTCAAATCTTAGATATTGACCATTTGTAGTTGTGACAATGGGAAGCCAACTAATTTTTTTATTTTTTTATTTTTTCTTATTTTAGCTAAGAAAGTATAATTGCAATGTAATACCAAGCAATGAAATAATACGAAAATAGATAGATTGTATATAATTTATTTTTATATTATTGGTGTGGATTCCATTTTTTATGCCATATTATTTTTGTTGATAATATAATTTATAAGCTGAAAATAATAATAATAATAATAATAATAATAATATTAAGTTATTAGGATGAAATTGAGAAGATTTGGGTTTAAAAAATTAGAAAGTAATTGATTATATAAGATTTGAGTGTTAGATTTACATGAATGACTTGTTTAATTATGTGTTGAATTCAGTCATTATTCCTTAGAGAATATTATAACTTGTTGGGATCCCTTTTAGGAAAAGCTTATAATTAGTTTCTTATAATTCTATTTTCATTAGGGTTTTTATTTTATTTATTTATTTTTTTAATCAATCTAATCAAAGTATCAAACTAATTAATCACGCCCCTTAAATAAATTGATTTCAATTATTTTTGACATATTAAATTGGAAATTAAATTATATTTTATTTAATTCTAAATGAAGAGTACTTGGACCATGCATGCACAATCTCAAAATCTGAATGAACCTCATATGCTAATGCTATGATGAATCATGTATTTGATTTCTGAATTGTAAAGTTGATATCTGCCTCTGATTTTTATACCCAGCTAATCATCAATAATTATTTCTTTCAATATTGTGTATATACACACACACGAACAAGAGTCTCTTTGTTATTGCATGCTTTCATTTCATGATATTTCTTGAAGTTTTCTCTCTGAAAATGAAGCTTGAAGCTCTGGAGTTTCCCTCTGGAAAAAACCCTACACTTCAAAGAACACACGAAATGGTTCTACTCATAACATTTGCACTAATCCCTCTTGCAATTACTTCTCTCCATTACCCTTTATCAGGATTTATAAACTGTATTTTGGTGTCGAAAATTTAGTCTCCTTCTTCTTCGTCAAATAACGATGAAGGTATTCATGAACAAGAAGTTGTTACAGGTTCTGAAAAATGCGATATTTTTAAAGGAGAATGGGTGAGAAAACCAGAAGGTCCATATTACACAAACACAACATGTTGGACCTTCGGTTTTCTCACCCATTCTCCTTTAAAAGATTAATTCATTTAAGAATTCAATGTATTAGATTATCCGTATTTTCGTTCAAATTCATATATATGGATGAATATTTTAAAAAATAATATATTTCTCTTATTTTTTGATCTTCTTGATGACTTGTTAAGTTTGAAGGAGCCATGGCACCTAAACCTCGTATGATATTGCATGCATATTGTTCAGATCGAATACCCAGAAGATGTTTCATACACACCAGAAGAAAAATTCAAACGTTGGAGATACAAAACCTGCTACTTCACACTTGCAACATTTTGGACACCACATTTGGTGAAATCCAAAGAAGCAGCAAATACAAATGGCACTGGCACTTTTCAGTCTTGGTCTTGATGAATTTGATGAAGAATGGACAACCCAAATCGAAGATTTTGATTACCTTATCAATTCTGCCGGCCACTGGTTCTTTCGTCCAATGGTTTACTATGAAAATTCCACCATTGTTGGCTGCAAATACTGCCTCTTAGACAATGTCACTGACATGCCAATGTATTTTGGCTGTCAGAACAGCATTTAGAGCCATAAATAGTTTCAAAAAATTACAAGGGTATAACATTTTTGAGAGCTTTTACACCATCACACTTTGAAATGTGTTGTGGAATGCAGGTGGAAATTGTTTAGAACAATGCCATTCAAGAGCAATGAGGCAAGATTGGATGGTGATAATTTATATGATTCGGATTGAGGAGTTTAAGATTGATGAGAAAGAAGGGAAAAATAGAGGATTGAAATTTAGGTTGCTTGATACAACACTGTTGTTGAGACAAGAAGGTCATCCCAGTAGATTTGGGCATTGACCACATGAAAATGCGACATTGTAAAATGACTCTGTGCACTGGTGCTTGCTCGGACCCATCGACGCGTGAAGTGATTTCTTGCTGGAGATGTTGAAGATGGAAGGTCTTTGATCTTCTGAGGAGAAGAAGAAGAAGAAGATTTAGACAGATTTTCCATGTTTATTGTTTAGTGGATATTAATTGTTAATAACTCAAGTTGTATCAGTAAATCTCAACAGTGATTGTTATTAAATTACCATTTTCTACTCGATTCAATTGTCATATTGATATTGATAATAATGGAGGATCAGGATTTGATGTAAGTAATTCATTTATAATTATACTTTTGTATCCCAAATTTTTTACAAAATCTCTTGATACAAACAGTTTTTCCTTGGAAGACGCAACCACTATTCCAAAGCTCACATTGTTTTCATTGTTTTGATGAATAAATTCACTATTGTAATGTAATTAAAGCGTAAATTTATCAATTCATTTTTAACAAAAACGATTATGCTATATTCAACTGTATCTTATATTTAAAAATTTAATTATAAAATTTAAAATAAAAATTTAGAACATGTATTTTTATTATTTATTTTAAATTTTTATATAAACGGTTTCAAATTGTAAGTAATAATTTTTTTTTTTTGAATATAAGGTATATCCGAATATAACATAGCCGATCTTATTTTTAATGTTATTATCAAATTTAAATATGCACAAATGGAATTTACATTCAAATTGATAGAATTCATGGAAACAAATTTGATGGAACTAAAATCATGAGAAAGAACACAGAAGATCCATCTAACCCACATGATAAATGCGCCAAAAAAGAAAGATGCAGATGATACAGATATAGATGATTAATGTTTAATCAAAAAGATTGTCATTTCAATTGATGTTGTGATTTGTGTAAAGGTGGAGCCAAAACGTAAAGACATTGCAAATTCTCAATCATCAATAACTTTGCTCCCAAGGCAAGCCAGTACACTTAGCACTAAAACTTGTCATCCAAATTTCCAATTACTTTCAGCTTAAGATTGCTGAAGACCAACAACCAGAGGTGACTCAACAATATTCTTGGCCCTTTTGATTGCTAGAAATTGTTTGCAATTACTAAAAATATGTTTGAACAATGATTAAAATTATACAATTGTTGCACAATGAATTCATTAATCATCAAATATTTAAGAGTGGGTGATCGGTTAATATGAACTTTTAAGAATCAGTGTTTACAGATATTTTAACTATCGTGCTTTTAAAAGAAAGTAGAAATAAAATAATTACAAACAAAATCTTAATCTTCGCCAAACCTTAAAATTTAGAACAGAAACAAATATGATAAGTAATGAACATAGTTTTTCAAACTAATACAACATAATGTACATGGGTAATTTGGTTTTTTAATCTTATTCAAACCCATAATTTAAAAAGCAATGTATTTATTTATTTAGATCTCTCTTTTTGGATAGGTGAAAGTGTAACACTAATTGTATCCTTAAGAAAGTGTTTAATCTTGTATTATGATGCCTCACTAAAAATAAATATGTCGTAATTGTGGTTTTGCTGTTTCCAACTTACTTTCACAACATAATCGTGTCCATGTTGAAGGCACAAATAAGAATGCAATGCAACCATACAAATAGACTCCCAATGAGAAGTTTCTTTCTTGACAGTACACCATGAAGGCTTCTGCCACTGAGCTCAATGGAAGAAATTCACCTCAAAACACCCCGAAAATGGTTTTCCTTCTTGCCTTTATCCTGATTCTCCTCACTGTAATCCCTCTCTGCACATACAATTTGCATTTGCCATTGCCATCTGCTAAGAAGAGTATCAGTGAGACGAGCAGCATAGAATTAGAAAAGAAATGTGACATATTTAGCGGAAAATGGGTTCTGTATCCCAAAGGGCCTTACTACTCCAACGCAAGTTGTCATTTGATTATTGATCAGCAGAACTGCATGAAGTTTGGCAGACCTGATACAGAGTTCATGAAATGGAGGTGGAAACCAGATGAATGTGAGCTACCTCTGTTCAATCCAGTTCAGTTCTTCGAAATTGTTAGGGGGAAGTCAATGGCATTTGTTGGTGATTCTGTAGGGAGGAACCAAATGCAATCGCTGCTCTGCCTCTTAGCCAGTGTAAGTACTGTGATCACTAATCATGGTATATATTCTTCTGCATAAATTGCTTAGCATCCTCTCATAAATCCATAATCAACCACATAAAATGCAGTTAAACACCTTTCAAGCTTAATTTAGACTCATTGGTTTCTTAAATAATTTTGATTCAGTCGATGGGCCTAACATGATCTAGTGCATGTTTCAGGCGGCCTATCCTGAGGATGTATCACAAAAGTATACATCAGAAACAGATTATTTCAAACGATTTTATTATGCTGAGTACAAATTTACACTGGCAACATTATGGTCTCCTTTCCTGGTTAAAGCCAGTGATTCAGACCCTAATGGTCATTCTCTCAACAGCCTCATGAATCTCTACTTAGACGAAGCTGATGAAGCGTGGGTGAGTCAGATTGTAAACTTTGACTACGTGATCATTTCAGCAGGACAATGGTTCTTTCGCCCTCTGGTCTACTATGAAAATGGTCAAGCCGTTGGCTGCCATAACTGCAATATAAACAACATGACAGCCTTAACCAAGTACTATGGCTACAGGATGGCATTTCGAACTGCATTTAGAACTCTTCAGAGACTTAAGAACTTCAAGGGTATAACATTTTTAAGGACATTTTCTCCATCGCATTTCGAAAATGGTGATTGGGACGAGGGAGGAAACTGTGTAAGAACAAGGCCATTTACAAGCCAAGAAGTGAAGTTAGATGGGTATATCATGGAGTTTTACTTGACACAAGTAGAGGAACTAAAAGCAGCAGAGGAACGAGGGATGATGCAAGGCTTGAAATTTTTGTTGCTTGATACTACTGAAATTATGCTGCTACGGCCAGATGGGCATCCAAATCATTATGGACACTCCCTGCATAAGAATAAGACTTTAAATGATTGTGTTCACTGGTGCTTGCCAGGCCCCGTTGACACATGGAACGAATTTTTGTTTTTCATGTTGAAGATTGAAGATTGAAAGACAAAGTTCTTTTATGGGGAATCTAATGAAATATGCCTGATGTAAATTAGAAATAGATTTCTATTTATATACCTAAAACCCCTGGTTGATTTTTTTTACCTATAAAACCATTCTCCTCTCATTTCATGAAGAAGGTATGTCTTTTGATATATGTGATTATTTTTGTTGGGTACCACATGCAATTGGAGAAACTACATGTGCAAAGTTGAAGAAAATGACAGAATATTATCTTTTTTAATTCAGTTGAATCGAAGTTTTGTTGTATTTACAGATGAATCAGTTGTGCTGATAATGAAATACAGATTACACGATCATTGCAAATTAGTATCTACTCTTCCTTGTTCTAAGGGAAACTGCAAATTACCACGATGCCGGAGTGATGGAAAGAGAAAGGCGGGACAAGTATAGTCACAAAGAAATAATCTGATTTATTTCCATTAAAAAATGATTTATTTTATATTCAACGGATTACATTAAATATACCCAACTTTTTGAGAGAATTTTGAGTATAGTATAACAAAAAAAAATTACATCACATTTAATACAAACAAATTATCTTTTAATGTATCTAGTTTATTCTCGGGACGTTCTTCAAAACGAAATCTTGATGAAAACAGCAATGTGCAAAGCAAAAATGTAGATCACAAAAGCAGAACTGAGTAGCATGAGCTTCTTCTGAATCTCATTCCTGCCACCAGTGTGATAAGGAAGCTTGTGATGAGCATCAGCAAGATAATCTGCTGAAGAAGATCCTCTATCAGAAGTGATTCTTCTAAACCGGTTTCTGGCAGTATCTTCATCAACATTGCTGCTTTCAACTCTCCTCCACAAATCATTTAATCTTTCCAGTTCCTTTGCTTTCAAATGAATTTCACTGACCAGGCCTTCTGCTTGTGTCTAACAAAACATAACATTTTTCTTTAATAAATATTACTGAATTTGACACGTATATAAACAAATAATTAACACAACCGTTGATTCAAAAGAAAAATTAAAAAGATATAGAAGTTTATAAAGCTAACCTGTTTTCCTGCTAGTTGCTCAATGAGGCTGTGAAGGTGTTTGTTTAACATCTTTTCTCTCTGAGCTGCACAACAGAATCTGTTTGTGTAAAAATACTGTAAACAAACAAATAATTACTGCCACATATGCATGGAGATATATACCATCATTATAAGCAAATTTTTCTGTTTCATGCCACAATGAGCAAGAATTCAAGAGATAAAGTTTCCACAGCCTCCCTTGCTAACTCACCACATATAGACTCTATTCCTCCCCAACAAGAAAAAGGGAAAAAGAAAAAAGAATATTTGAAAAAAATCTAGTTTGACGAGTTCAGGACCAATTAACATGGACCTCTAGTGTCATAGGCAATGTGAATCGAGGAAAAAGAATTTCGAGACTAGGGTGATAAAAATTGAAGCAAGGTAGTATATTGATGCCGAATTGAAGCAATTTATAAATAACTACTAACATAATATTTTTTGCCCCTTGAGTAATCGTTGTTATTATGCGAAACCAAAATCCTGCCCACAGCTACATTACTCAAGCTACCATATTTGTCTGCCCCGTAAATGCAAGGTTAAAACTCGGGAATCTTGCATTTTGATCATACAGTTAATCCTTGAATAAGACACCAAGGTTGATCATTAAGGTGGAAGAAAGCATTGCTCTAAATTAAAGATAGTTATGAATGGAAAACCATGTACTAAATCAGAGAATTAGCTCATGCCAAAATTATCATAATTTGGCATTAAAGGTTCTAAAATAAATCAATGATGAAAGATGCCTGGGGAAGGCTGCTTCAGTGCATCATTCTGGACTTGTGCCCATTTTTTCTCCAATTCTGGAACTCTCTCTTCCATTGAACTCTGAAAGCATCAAACAGATTTTCAGCCCTGAAACTAAAGACAAACAACTCAATAACAATAAGGAAAAATGATAAATTAATAATCAAAAGGGAAGATGAAATAAACCAATTCTTTTTTCTTGACTTCTAATTTTTCTATAATAGCCGACTCTGAAACCTCTGTATCTGCTCCAGCTTCATCTGCCAATATTGATTCAGCTGACTTAACTGATTGGCTGGCATTGAATGTAGTTTGCACTTCATCCAGCTCAGCTGCCAGATTTTTATCCATTTCATCCATTTCCTGTAAACATAAAAAGTTAAAAGTAAAACTTCTAAAGTCATGAGAAATAAATTTTGTTTTGAATTCTAGTTTATCCATTCCACCAGCTTGTAAACAAAATAAAATTTCTGAAAATAGGAAATTTACCCCAAAAGGCTTCCTTCAAAAAGTAAAATGCAGTTCCATTACAATGAGTGAAAAGAAAACTAATTAAATATGTACAAGTAGAACGGAATGAAAGCAGCACGTTGAAATAAGGTCTGGAATCTTAGCTCAGACCTTCAACTTCCTTCGAAGTGAATCTGCTTCCTGCATTTTCTCCCGTAATTTTTTTTCACAATTTGATATAGCCTTTTCGTATGCTGCATTTTCTTCCTGCAGTGTCACCTCTCTCAACTGGGTCTGGTAACAAGAATTGGTACCAACAATTAATAAGTGAAAAAAGGAAAACACCAACCTATTGGCCATAAATTTTTATTAGGATTAAATCTCATCCATATATTAAAGTGCAGATAAGAAAAAGTAATCATTCAACAACATAACATTAGAAGTTAAAATTACAAAATTTTCCCATCACACAAAGGCCTATATGTCTTAAACCCTTGTCACAGAGGCCATAGCCTGTACGCAGTCAAATGTGAAATAATTATTAGATCATTCAATCTTGATTCAATTACGTTGACATCAAACTCAAGCTAATCCCAAGATTAACACCAAGCTCAAAAGCTTAATTTATACAAGCTTGCAATTGTTCGTAAGCCAGACCAAGTTGTTAGCAAATTAATCCACTATTGCTTCCCCAACTGTTCACAATAATGCAATCAAACAATTACAACAAATAGGAAAAACCACTCAAATCATAAAGAAGGAAAATAAATTACCACGCCAACATACACTTTTAAGAAAGAATCAGAATCAAAATTAAAATCAAGAACCCGAATGTCAAACAACAAAAAGTTTAAGGAAAAAAAAAAAACAACCTTTAAACTGGTACACAATAATGCTAACCAAAACCCAACACCGCCAGAAAACAAATGATATGATTAAAAAAACATAAAATTAAGAATATGACAATAAAACATAAATTTTAAAAGTAAAATAAAAATAATTATCTCATTAGAAAAAAAAAAAAACACCTGCTCACGAGTAGAAGAGTGAGAGTTGAGCTGGAGAGCAAGAGCAGCATTGTAGGCGAGAGAATGGGCATGGAGGTCAGGGAGGCGTTGGGAAATATCAGGCGGAGGTAATCCAAGGCGTAGATTTTGGATCGAACGGGTCAGAGATGTTGCTTTTTGGTCCAGTTCTTTAACGTATTTTTGCTGTTCTTCTGTGAAAACTATAGGAATTGAATAATATACGGAATCTTCGTCGTCGTCCTTGTGGGCTCCGACGACGTCTGCTGCCCATGCTAGTAATCCCGCCATCTCTATCTCGCTCTCTTTCTACTCTGGCTTTTCTTCTCCTGATGACCTGTGATTCCACTATGTTGTTGGAGGTGAACCGGAGAGGATAGCCGTTTGAACCGTTTCTGCTCAGTTATGACTTATGATCACCTAATGGATTCCGATTTGTTCGGTCAGCCCAACCCGGTCTAAATACATTGTTAAAATTTCCAAATACACTCGTTTCAATCAACCAAAAAAGATGCCTTCAGCAATGCTTTGAAAAGCCCATTTGTCAAATTTTAAGGAAATGGGTTTTCAATGCTTGTTTTATATGGGCCTAAGTGAATGGGCTTTACATCATTTATTATTTTTATGGGCCCATAGGGCCCAAAATTGATCACAAAAAGTTACCTTGAAATCAGCCCATTTTTGAGTTAATTCCAACTTCCCAATAATGAATAGAGGATACGTGGGGAAGCACAATGTCATTCTCTGTACAGATTTTGTGCTGTTGGTTTTGTGGCCCAACTCTTTATAAGAGAAATAATCATAACTTTGACTGTACTACAAGTACTAACAATCATGGGCAAAAGATCAATATTCTAATAGTAATTCATGTAATATACTTTGCTTCCTTCTCAATTTATTTTATAGCAAAGTTTTATTTGATTGTTGACCATTTGGTGACGGATATATACAATCAAGGATAGTAATATGAATATACTAGAATTCAAATCATTATATTTGCAATCTTATATCATAGAACTAAAATATGATGTTACAATGTGCCTACAACTAACACATTAAACACTAAAGTTCATCAATAAATTAACACTAACATGTTTCCTTGAATCAAAAGGAAACCTCAAAATCTAAAATCTCAATGCCAAGACAGCTAATTAACTACAAATAGCCCCAATTTTCAGATTTCTGCCTTGATGTGAAACGCTAACTGAAACCGTGTTGGATTTTCATCATCCAGTAATTGTTGGATTCCCATTGCTATTGTAGAATATATAACTTCCTTGCCTCTTAAGCATTATGTAAACCCCACTTGGCATTATCCCTTACTTCATGGGTTACATAGTCTCATTCAAAATGTAAAAACTATGCATATCTTGCAATCCTAAACATTACTTGTTACATTCCAACTTCCACATTGTCCCATCTTCACTCCCAATCCAATTCTCTACCTTATCCACCATTTTTCCATTCTTCAACAACAAAACCTCTAATCTAAGCCGGGTTCTCTCTCGTTCACGAGTCAAATCTGGCAAGCAAAATAGTCAACTCCCTCCATTTCCTCCTAGTTTCCATCCACCAAATCATAACAAAACCATATTCATATCCCAGCAGAAATGAAGAAAATATTTAAAAAAATTGAACGGGGAGTCAGAACAGTAGCCACCAAGCCCTTTAAAAAGCCCAAGAAACCCAATAAACCCCCCAACTCTGCTTCTCCCTCGCCTCCAACATCACCAGAACCTGAACCGGCAATGGAGAGTCAACATTCCAAAAAGCTGCCAACTTTTCCATGTCTCTTCCCCAAAACAGAGTCTACAGTCCTCCCTGATCCTTCAGTCTTCTTTTCGCCGAGTCTTTTGTCTTCTCCTCTTCCCACCAACTCTTTCTTCCAAAACTTAGTCCTCAAAGCTGGTGATCAGCCTGAATACATCCATCCCTATCTCGTCAAATCGTCACTCTCTTCTCTTTCTGTCTCGTACCCATCTCAGTTTCACAGCCCTGCTTTCATATACCAGGTTTTCAATGCCGATCTCACCATCTCTGCATCACATAAAACCGGCCCAGATGCGCTAACAAGTCATATTATCTCCTCTTACAGTGATCTCAGTGTCACTCTTGATATGCCCTCTTCAAATTTTCGATTTTTTCTTGTCAGGGGAAGTCCTTTCTTGACCTGTTCTATCACCAATAAGACCCCGATTTCGATATCAACAATCCATGCGATAATCTCTTTTGATACGAACAATTCGCTGACCAAGTACACCGTCAAACTTAACAACAACCAAACGTGGGTTTTGTATTCATCTTCACCGATTAGTTTGAGCCAAAATGGCTTTTCATTGATCACTTCCGGTGGGTTTACGGGTATAATTCGGATTGCAGTATTGCCAGATTCTGATCCACAGTATCAATCAATTCTTGATCGGTTCAGTTCTTGTTATCCTGTTTCAGGTGATGCTGTTTTCACTAAGCCATTTTGTTTAGATTACAAATTTCAAAAGAAAGGATGGGGTGATTTACTTATGTTAGCGCATCCTTTACATCTTAAACTTTTGGCTAGTGATGATTGTGATGTCACTGTTTTGGAGAACTTTAAGTATAAAAGTATAGATGGGGATCTTGTTGGTGTTGTTGGTGATTCCTGGGTACTGAAACCAGACTCAGTTTCGGTAACTTGGCATTCAATTAAAGGAATTAGAGAAGAATCGTATGATGAAATAGTTTCAAGCCTTTCTAAGGATGTTGAGGCCTTGAGTTCAACTCCTATAACCACAACATCATCCTATTTTTATGGGAAATTGATTGCTAGAGCAGCAAGATTGGCTTTGATAGCTGAAGAGGTGTGTTTTCTTGATGTCATACCGGCAATAAGGAAGTTCTTGAAGGATACAATTGAGCCATGGTTGGATGGTACATTTAGTGGAAATGGTTTTCTGTATGAAAGAAAATGGGGAGGAATTGTCACAAAACAAGGTGCGGTGGATTCTGGAGCAGATTTTGGGTTTGGAGTGTATAATGATCACCATTATCATCTGGGCTACTTTCTTTATGCAATTGCAGTGCTTGCAAAGATTGACCCGATTTGGGGTAGGAAGTATAGGTCTCAAGCTTATTCTCTTATGGCTGATTTTATGAATTTAGGCAGGAGAGAGAACTCAAATTATCCACGTTTGAGATGCTTTGATTTGTATAAATTGCATTCTTGGGCTGGAGGGTTAACTGAATTTGCAGATGGGAGGAATCAGGAGAGCACAAGTGAAGCTGTCAACGGATACTATTCAGCAGCTTTGATGGGGCTGGCCTATGGAGACACCCACCTTGTGGCCATTGGATCAATGCTTACAGCAATGGAGATTCAGGCAGCACAAACTTGGTGGCACATCAGAGAGGAGGATACATTGTATGACAGAGATTTCACCAGAGATAACAGAGTGGTGGGTGTTTTATGGGCTAACAAAAGAGATAGTGGACTTTGGTTTGCTCCTCCTGATTGGAAAGAGTGTAGGCTTGGCATTCAACTGTTACCCTTATTGCCTATCACTGAGGTTTTGTTCTCTGATGTTGGATTTGCAAGAGAGCTTGTGAAGTGGACGTTACCGGCTTTAAGCAGAGAAGGAGTTGGAGAAGGATGGAAAGGGTTTGTGTATGCCTTAGAAGGGATTTACGACAAAGAAAGCGCGTTGCAGAAGATAAGGAACTTGAATGGTTATGATGATGGGAACTCACTCACTAATCTGTTATGGTGGATTCACAGTAGGGGTGATGAAGAAGAAGAGGGATGTGGTGGAGGGGGGAAATTCTGCTGGTTTGGTCATTACTGTCACTGAAATTGTTTCCTTACGTTTATACCATGTGGAATAATATATGAAATTGGAGTCAGAAGTGAAAGCTGCAGATGTGGAAAATTTTATTCATGGGGAACAATCTGGGCATTGTCAGGATTGAATAGTATTTCGTACAGTGTGTATTCTCTTTGATTTGGATGATTCAAGAAAAAATAAAATAATACAGATTATATAGCAGTTTCGATTAACGTTTCTTGGTGTTAAGCGTCATATTTAACAGCAACTTTTAAGAGGATTTCCGTTTAGATTTCACATGTTTGTATATGAGTTCATTTATGAGGAATTTTTGTTATTCAACTACTGTCACATTTTGTTTTCATATCATATGAATAGTTCCTGCAACATTTTTTATGCAGAAAGAAGTATGATTCCACAGCTTTAAAGCATCAAGTATTCAGTGGTCGATGTCAATCTTAAAATGAATGGCAGCTGAAATTATTGGAAGTTATGTTTATGGGTTGAGGAGCACTGAAACCATGCAAGAATATTGACCATACAGAATTTTAAGCCTGTTCGTAAATGTGACTGAAGTAGATGACAAAAAGTTTCTCTGATACATTCAGATTGAGAAGCTTGTTTGTAAGCAGAACCAAAACATTATTACCATAGTGAAACCCATTGAATGAAAAGCAAGGAATTCGTGAACAAGTACAACGATCAATATAGTCAATAAATGTTAGTAAACTTGTACAATATACCACATCATACAAATTCTTTCTACTTTTAAGTTAATCAGAGAAGACGAAAATATTTAATCCCTTCTAGAATACACAACACAATCAAGAAAGCTCATAAGAAATAGTTTATCCTTTTCAAACGTTTATTAATTTCTTTGATGCTATCTATCATTTCTCTCATCTCATTCATGCACTCTATCAATTGGAGGAGAAAACCAGCAGGCTCATTTCTATGCTCGTCAAGGTTTTGCTCATGCACTTCACTTCCCAGTATGACATCTTCCTAAGCTCGAAATCGGCACATTTTGTTCAGTTGTGATTCTTGCTCTATACACATATTGACAAAGATGGAAGTCCAGTTTATCTAAGTTCATAAGAAATACTATACTTAGTTATATCATATTATGCATAGCAAAATTAATGGACGGAGATATAAGGTAATAACCCAAGCACCCAACTCCATCCTTATGAAGGCAGGGCGTGTCACCAGATAAAAGGGTGCTATAACAGTTTAAGCGCATATCATTGAAGACAAGCACTTGAAAAACCAACCCCATTGCCGTCTCTAGAGTAATCCATACTGAAAATCTACAGCAGCTCAACTCTTTCTATGATATAATTCATGGCGGAAAACTTGACTTGTCAGCAGCTTTCTTATATGCAACATACTATTCACAAAACTACAACTACTTCCTATAGCCTTTTGACCATCTATTGATCATGCATTTGCTTCTATTTTGAGAAATTTTTTTCTTGTCTCATTACCACAAAGGAGTATCTTCCCATCTAAGAATGGTAGTACCTGTATCATTTTTAACTCATGTGAAGGCCACAGAAGTATGCACACAGTCCCATCTTTACAGCATTTTCAAATATTCATTACTCCAATGTGTTCTGCATCTCGCAGAAGCAACTATTGAGCAAGGAAAACTATGCAGATACAACAGCAACTTTCCATGAAATTCCTTACACAGATATTTTCTCTACAAATCTCATAAATCTTAGAAGACCCACTTTAACTGTAAATTTAGCACCTTTTTTTCTTCATCCAGCACTTAGTAAGTATTAACCCACGTAGCAGAATAATCAAACAATTACGACATTCTATCA
>JAXCLQ010000015.1:2746698-2757746 GCA_035584115.1 Cedrela odorata
TCTCCACCACCGCCATTGGATGTTTCTCCACCACCGCCATTGGATGTGTCTCCACCTCCTGAAGTCGTCCCCTCACCTCCATCCCCAGCCCAACCTCCCCCACAAGCTGTTGCACCTTCTCCAGCACCCCCAGCCAATGTCCCAACTCCTCCTTCCTCTGATTCTCCACCTTCACCCGTATCAAATCCACCGAAAAGTGCTCCTTTACCTCCTCAATCGCCTGCTTCTCATTCTGCACCTCCACCGCTTACTTCTCATTCTGCTCCTCCACCGCCTACTTCTCATTCTGCTCCGCCTCCGGTTACAAATTCTCCCCCTGCTTCTGCATTGTCATCTCCTCCTCCTTCAGTCCCCTCAACCTCTCTACCACCTGCTCCTCCGAGTGATTTGTTCATGACTGGAAATACTAGTACTTCACCATTACCATCTATTCCAACCAAAAAACCAACGGCAAAACCAACAAATGGTACCACTGTATCAGCAAATACTTCGTCAAGGAATGCAGGGGCTTTAGGCACTGGAGGTTCTGTGGCAGTAGGCATTATTGTTGGGTTTCTGGTGCTGAGTCTTCTTGTGATGGCTGTGTGGTTTGCACATAAACGAAAGAAAAAGAGAGCCGGAGAACATATTGGTTATTCTATGCCGTCTCCCTATGCCTCCTCACAGAAGTCAGGTGATGTATTGATATTGAACATTGCTTAATCATTTTTATGTTGTGGCCTTGTGGCTGTTGATTCTTTAAATTTTCAATTTTGAAGCATTGTTATTGGACCCCTATTAGATCTATGTAAAAGAACTGTGATCTTATAGGTATTCCCTGAACAATTAGGAATTATTATTTCGTGATAATACATTCAGATATCCAGTAATACTGTAATATTATTGGTTGAAAGCAAGAAAAAAGATCTTGCTTTGAATTGGATACCTGTAAATTGTTCCTTTTTGAGAATCAAATTATGAGGAAAACAGAAGATAATATTATATTTGTAACAATATGTGCATGCTTGTGTGAGTGTGTGCGCATGTGCGCCATTTTCTGTGAAAAGTTGGCAAGTTGACTGATAATCTGATTATTGTTGTTGTACAATCTGGAAATTGCATTTTGATATGGTTTATGAAGGGAACTATATGCTTATTGGATTTATTATCAATCTATGCTTTTGAGTTTCTTGCAAAGCAACACCTTGATTGGCAAGTCATACTAATATCAACATCTTCTTTTCTTCATAATTGAGTGAGGCCCAGGGACAGTTTTCTTTTTTTACCTTGTTGTTTCTGGGCCTGCAACATGAACCAAGGTTTGCCATATGTTTTTCCACGTCTTGTGACCTTTTAGATCATGGATATGCAGATAATGTAGCATAATGTTCATTCCATATTCTCTCCCTACGGAAGAGGATCAAATGTCCTCTCCATATATGCTTCCTGGAAAACAATTTAAAGCATGGCTATCTATTTTCATAGAAAGATATGTGAAATTGCTACTGCTATTTGAATCCATTCTTTTGAGTTAGCTATTCGGCTAGCTATAACACATATTAGTGCAAATGAGGCCACAAAATTGAAAATAGTTTAGTTGTGTGTGCTTTACAGATTCAGCTTTTCTAAGGCAACATTCTCTAGCTCCCCTGGTAGCAAGTGGGGCAAACAGTGGTTTCTTAGGTTCACCATCAGAGTCAAGTGGAGTAAACAATTCAAGGTCATGGTTCACATATGATGAACTAGTTCAGGCAACAAATGGGTTTTCCTCGCTGAATGTTTTGGGTGAAGGTGGATTTGGTTGTGTATACAAAGGTGTCCTGGCAGATGGAAGAGAAGTAGCTGTGAAACAGTTAAAGATGGGTGGTTCACAGGGAGAGCGTGAGTTCAGAGCAGAAGTTGAGATTATTAGCCGTGTACATCATCGTCATTTGGTTTCACTGGTAGGTTACTGTATAGCCGAGTATCAAAGATTGCTTGTCTATGACTATGTCCCGAATGATACTCTTCACTATCATCTCCATGGTAAGACATACTTCCGAGTTAATTTTTTTTTTTTTTTTTACACATTTCCCATATGACCTTTCAAATTCATGAATATAACTTGCAAATAAGATTTAGGATTGAAGAAGGTCTCACATGACCTATCTGTATGTCCTGAAACTATTTGATTCTTTAATACTGCACCAAAAACTGCTCCTCCTGTAGTAGTTCAATGATTTTCAAAATTTTGGGCCTGAGAACCCATGCTTCAGTTTGAATATCTACTGCAAATAGCTCCCTTATGAAAATCATGAAGTGTCAACTTTGTTGTTTTGCTATGCAATTTTGCAGGTGAAGGCAGACCAGTTATGGATTGGGCAACTAGAGTCAAGGTTGCTGCTGGTGCAGCTCGTGGGATAGCTTACCTCCATGAAGACTGTAATTTTTCTTCTTCTTTTTTCTTAAACAAGCAATGAATACATTCTTTTGGTATTTTATCTTGATACGGTTACTCGTAACTTTTACCATATTTTGCTGCCTACAACATTATAATTTTTCTTATGCTTTTTAAGTGTAAATCGATGACATTCCTATTTAGATTTATATGAGCTACAAAACCATCCTAACTTATCTGAGTATGTTGAAGATTTATTATGGAAACAGTTATTTATTATTGACATAATCAAAATAAACACATACTTATTGAGGATCATTATATATGGTGTTGTCCTATTTGCCTAAATAAATTATATGCACCTTGTTTTTTGTAAAATTGTGTCCTGTTCTTGTCACCTGACTTTCATTCTCTTTTATTTGTGCTGTCTGCTGAGACATTTTCCTTTTTGATGATTAACCAGGCCATCCTCGCATCATTCACAGGGATATTAAGTCATCTAACATTCTTCTTGATAACAGTTTTGAAGCTCGGGTATGCAGGTTTCTTCCACCTAATTTTTTCTGAAGAACAATTTGCTTTGAACTGTTTTGCAATAATTTGCTCTAATTGCCACTCAGATTGTGCCTTAGCTGAGCTGATGGAATGTTGGGTGTAGTTATATAAATGTTGGTTTCAATTCATACAATGACTAAAATGTCACATTGCAAGGCACTTGGCAGCTGGAGCAGATTTTTACTTTCTACAACTAACTTTGTAGCTCAGGCTTCATATAGTCTAAGATGCCTTTATTTTACAGGTTGCAGATTTTGGGCTTGCTAAGATAGCATTGGAATTGGATTCAAATACGCATGTATCTACACGTGTAATGGGAACCTTTGGGTAGGTGAATTGTTTGTGCGGTTCTTGATATTTTTTATAGAATTTAAAAAACCGTTATGTTTATGCATACATATTATCCTTTTTGACAATATTATATGAGAATAATCAAATATTAATACTATTTGTGCAGTAAATTTAGAATTATAGACATTACATGGTCTATATTATAATTTTTCTTTGCCAATGTGTGGCTTTATAAAAGCATTTAGTTGAATACGACAAATCTCTTTTTTAATGTAGGAAGCGTCTGTGACTATAAAATGTATTCTTAATTTGTACCATGGTCATATATCATATTTGTATATTTCTGATGAAAGGATTGTGATCTCCAGATATATGGCTCCGGAATATGCAAGTAGTGGCAAGCTGACTGAAAAATCTGATGTTTATTCGTTTGGGGTTGTACTTTTGGAGCTAATTACAGGTCGCAAGCCCGTGGACGCCTCTCAGCCATTAGGTGATGAGAGCCTTGTTGAATGGGTAAGTTACGAAAACCTCAAACTTGTATGTACTGCCGTAAATGATAACAAAGAATTTGTTTTGCTCTAGAACAAATTCATTTCGCCACATAGTTTAACATAATTCGTCTATCATTCAGGCTAGACCGTTGCTTGCTGAAGCACTTGAACACGAGGATTTTGAAGCCCTGGTAGATCCAAGGCTGGAAAAGAACTACGTTGGCGGTGAAATGTTTCAGATGATTGAGGCAGCCGCTGCTTCTGTGCGTCATTCAGTTGTAAAAAGACCTAGAATGAGTCAGGTAATCATGTTTGAGTGCTGAAAATTTCTATCGTTCATTACTACTTCAAGCTTAATAACTTTTCTTTTCTTCACCAAATCAGATAGTGAGAGCTTTAGATACGTTAGATGGATTATCAGATCTCACTAATGGAATAAAACCCGGGCAAAGTGGAATTTTTACTTCAGCACAACATTCCGCACAAATGAGATTGTTTCAAAGGTTGGCATTTGGTAGTCAGGACTACAGTTCAGATTTTTACAACCAAAGTCAGAGTAGCTGGAGAAGTGGGGAGTATGGTGTACCATAAATGCATATAGGGTATGTAGCTACGGATACAAGTTTAACGATTACATTTTCGTAACCCAGTTACAAACAATTCCAACATATGATTGAAAACCAGGAACAGCCTGTTGGAAAAAGGGTTACTGGATTTTCTTAATTTTGGAATGAGATTTGAGGCCCTCCATTGAGATCTTGAAGCCAGGTCCTGTTGCTCAATTCTTGTACAATCTCATTTATGCTTTTTCTTCTTCAATTTTTTTTTTTTTTGTTCACTTAGCTTAATATGATTATGCTTTTAGGTATGCCTGATTTTGTATTCTTTCTTATACAGATTCAGCTTCTATTTGTATTGGTATTTGTTGATGTAATTTAAATATATATATTTTCTTTAAAAATTGAATGTAATCACTGTTCTTCTTCAATTTTAGCAATTGTATTACGGGATTGATTACTGTACATGTAACGCCACAGTTAAAACTCTAATTTGAAAATTTTAACAGGAAAGTTAAAATGTTGACCGCACACGACGGGAAATGAAATTGTACAGCTGTGAAGTTGACAGCATTAATTGCTTGGACGCAGCAGTTGACAGGGGATGTTACCTGAAAATGAATTTTAATATAAAAAATTGCAACGAGACAAAACCAATGTCTAAAGTTTCTTTCTTCTGAGCCAGTGCACTTACCACCCTCGTGCTTTTCCATCTAATATTCCTAACTACCAAGCTCTTCCATTCTCTGCTTCATTCTCAAGCTTTTATAAATTCCATGCAAACATCCAGAAAGAGACGGACAGAGACAGAAAAAACTGTGATGGAAGGAGTTATGGCAGCATCAAAACCGTTAGCGATGAGGCCTGCTGCTGCTTTCAGTGAAAACAAGAAGAAGAAGAATTGTAAGAATGGAAAAGATTTTATTATTAGTTCTGGATTGAGTGCAAGAGAGAAGAAACTGGTTTGTGTGACAACTGGAAACTCTTACTTGGGTTCTCACATAGTCAAGCAACTATTGGCTCATTCTTACCTTGTTCGAGTCATCATTCAACACCAAGGTAACCTTTCTTTGTTAAATATATATGTGTGTTCGTGTGTGTGTGTGTGTTTGTGTGTGTGTGTGTTCGTGTGTGTGTGTGTGTAAAAGAAAAAAAATGGGAACATATTCATATATATGTTATGATCTGATCAGGAGAGGATCCACATACTATGATATATAGATTATCTGTGTACTTTTTTGGTTGCTTTTTTATTTTTAAGAATATCCTTTCAAACCAGTGTTGATTGTTATTGAGCAGTGAATTTCGAGGACATGAGGAAGCTGGTAAGCGACGAAGAGATGAACAAACTAGAAAGCGTTTTGGTAGCAAAGATAGGAGATTTGGACGCTGTTTGTGATGCTTTTAATGGCTGCTATGCTGTGTTTCACACCTCATCTTTTATTGATCCACATGGAGTATCTGGCTATTCAGTAAGTTTCGTGTACAATATTTTCATTGCACAAACTAGCTAGTTCAACAAGTTAATTACTATCTTGTTCCTTTTTCAGGAGCAAATGGTATTTCTTGAAACTGAAGCCGTGAGGAATGTCATTGAAGCTTGTGGCAGGACAGCATCTGTGAAGAGATGCATCTTCACTTCTTCTCTTCTTGCTTCTATCTGGAATGGCAACAAGATAGAGAGGGTGATTGATGAGAATTGTTGGAGCAATGAGCAATTCTGCAGAGAAAACAAGGTGCTTAAAACTTCTTTTTGCCATTGACACAGCTTGAATTTCACATCTTTCCCATGAAATTAAGGTAGTTTGTAATTATATTCTTTGCACAACAGCTTTGGCTTGCATTAGGCAAAACATCAGCAGAGAAGTTAGCTTGGGAAATGTCAAGGGAATTGAAAGTGAATCTTGTTACAGTTTGCCCTGGCCTTCTCATGGCTCCAACCTTCCCAAACGCTCACAGAGAAAGCTCTATGCCTTATCTTAAAGGTATAGAACAAGATATATAATATGTTACAAACTTGCAATCTTAATCCAAAAGCAGAATTGGGTACTGTGATTTCAATGTTGAAAACAATCTTGAACTAACAAGTTTTATACATAGGTGGGCAAGTCATGCTACAACAAGGCCTGCTAGCAACTGCAGATGTTAAGAGGGTGGCTGAGGCGCATGTCAATATATACGAAGCCATGAATTCTGGAGCCTGTGGTCGATATTTCTGCTTTGACAAAGTCATTCGAAGCTTGGAAGAAGCCATTGAACTTGAGAATGTGCTAAAAAGGCCTGGTTTGTTGACGAGTGGTATACAAGAGGATGTGACAGAACAAACATATGAATTAGTAAACAGCCAGCTTAGCAATTCAAGACTTTCGAGATTGCTATCTCAAGCATCTCAACCCTTATCTTGTAATCAGATGCTTATCCTGTAAAATTGCAGTATGTAAACTAAAGACTTAAGGAGCTTGTAAAAAAATCTCATTTCCTGTTGAAGAAGATTTTGTTCATGTAAGTTGCCATTATTGAGAAGTGTTGAGTAGCTTTTGTAAGAAGTCCACTCTAGCAGATAAGAAATGGGAAATTCCTGAAAAAGCATCACTGTCTTCAGAAAGTGATTCTGTTCCAAAAGTGATTCCAAGGCTATAAGAGAATGTTGTCAAGCTTACATTAGATTACTCATGTGGATTATAGGTCACTAGTCATTATTGCTGCCAACGCTTTTGAGTCTTCTTCTGGTTTCATAGCTCTAGCTTATTCTAATGTTCTCCAAAAAGGGTGAACCTTTACCTATCCTAATCATGTGGCATAATTAATATAATGCAGTCATTTTCACTTAACATTCCATTTCAAATAATTTTTTTTTAAAAAATAAATAATTAAAAATATTAAATTGAAATTAAGAAAATAATCTCTAGACCCTTTAAGAGTCAAGATTCCTCTCGGTTGGAAGTCCTCCTCCACGGTGTACTACGAGGACTACTAAGAGTATTAAAGAGTTAAAACTACGTCGTTTCACTGCAAGAGGAAAGTACTAAATCGTCATAACAAGAACGCCATTTCATTCATTCATTCATTTTCCTTCTCTTCTCTGGAGACAAAGACGAAGAAGAAAAGGGGGAAAAAAAACAAAGGAAGTGAGTGATGGGGGAAGATAGAGAAGATCCACAGAAGATTAAGCGAATAGCAGCGTCTGCTTACGATTACGATAACGACCCCAGATGGGCAGATTACTGGTCTAACATCTTGATTCCACCCAACATGGCCGCTCGCTCTGACGTCGTCGATCACTACAAGCGCAAGTTCTACCAACGTTACATCGTCCGTACACGCACTTTCACACCCTCTTTCGGCGGCTATTTTTGACTGTTTGCATCTGGGTTTTGTTTTATTTGGGATATGGGATTTGTGTGTGTTAATTCTTTTTTTTCAGATTGGTGAATTTTTTAATGCGTTTTTATTGGGATTTGGGATTGGAAGTGGTGTATTTTATCTGGGTTTTCTTGTTTTGGGGAGTTTAGTGTTGTGTACATGGTCACTTATTGTCAACATTCTTTTGTGATTGTCTGAAGTGTTAATTTTCTCGGAAATTGGGAGTGGAATTTGTGATTTAGTTCATGGATATTACTTGGTTTTGCTTTTTTTTTTTTCTGGGTCATGGTCTACTTTGTGATTTGTTTCTTTTAGGATCTAGTCTTGATTATTATATCGTTCATTTATTCTTTGAAATACCAATTTATTGGAATTCATGATGGAAATTATCTCCGTTTAAAGTAGTTTATTGCTTATTTCTAACATTTTCTGATTAATGATAGTAATTTAAGTAAATACAAATGCAACTAAGAGATTGGATTTGTTACTGCAAAATCATTCTTTATGAATTTTGATTATGTATCTTGGATTGGAGGTTGCTCATCATCTGCATCATTTATAAAGTTTATGTTGGGTTAGATGCTATATTGTTTATTTATGTCAGTTTGGGGCAAGTTTCTACCCAATTTGCAAACGAATTCTTTTCATACATAATTTTCATTATGTTCTCACTGGGTTCTTCAAAAGCAGGATCCTGATCTTGTGGTAGAGTCTATGTTTACTAGCAGTTCGTCTCAACCAACACAAGCCTCAGCATCCTCAACTTCCTCAACAACTACGCGCAACTTTGGTAGATAATTAAATGTCTTTTCTACTGACATCTTATAAGAGAAATGAAAACTATGGCAATTACCATACTTCAGTAGCAATTTGAGTTAATTTTCAATTTACTAGAAAAATCCATGCTCTTTAATTGAATTGAATCCAAATTTTGATGCTATAGGATCAACTACTAGAGCCTCTGGGACTTCAACCAGTTCACGTTCAAATGCAACTTCTGTGCGCTGGGATCGGAAAACAATACAATTTTCAGTCAATGCTTGGGTAAAGTAGTTTCTTACTCGTGTGTGTATATATATTCTTGTAAAGGTGCATGCAGACATTTGTACGACTTTATTTTTTTCCTTTTTCAAATTTAAGCTGTAATTGTATTGCCAGATCAAATGTTGCCCCAGCCTGATCTTGAGCATTCCTCCTTGCTGTATTTTGGCACTGTCGTCTCCATGATTTCCTGGAATTTCTCTTCTTGAGACTGAATGTACATTTAAATAAAATAAATGTCTTTGATGCCAAAATAAAATCTTAACAGTTTGCTCAAGTGATTAAACAACAATTGCCTTAAGTGTTGGGTTGAGTCATAAAATACCTTGGATTCAACCATGAGCTAAGAGGTTTAAACCCCCTTTATGGCGCCTACCTGGGATTTTTGGGTATATAAAATAAAAAAGAGTGATAAAACAAATGTGGTTGAGGAAGATCCACTAATGAGTATCCAAATGATTTCAATTGTGGTTATAGTGTTTGATTATTATATGTAAGTTAAGGAGTTGAGCTGATTGTGGGGCCTTTAAATAGATCACAAAATTGTAATTCGCCTTCAAAAGTCATGCATGCAAAATGGACTATGCTTTGTGCTTTTACTTGCATTTAATTGTAATTTTTTCTAAGCTTACTTCTATGTTTTATTTCCTGTAGGTTTTGGTTGTGGCTATGCTTGCAATATTTCCACTTGTACCAAAGAATCTCTCAAACAGGGCATATCGACTATCATTTATGGGCACTGCTTGTTCCTCTCTATATTCTTTGTACTCACTTTATGGGGTAACTTTCATATCCTTTTTGCTTTTTATCCTCCACTTATTATGCTATGCTGCTGTTCTTTTCCCATTGATCGGTCTTGTACTATATGCAGAGACCCAGAACATGGAATTTACAAGCTTTGCAAGTGTACTTTCAGTCAGTAATTTCAACCAAAGATTTTATTTACTTCATCTACTGCCTTACATTTGTCACTTCGCATCTTTGCCTTAAATGTGAGCACTTCTCAGTCCCTAAATGTTGTCACTGAGTTCGATCTTGATAGTTCCTTAAATCTATAGCAGGTGTTTTCTTGTCTCTTATTTAATATGATGAACTGATGATGTTGAACATTGTTGCAGCTGCTTTGATTCCCATTTTATGCCGTTCGGTGGAATATGTTGCGAAGTTCTTAAGGCGTAATTTCAGTCGTTCCACCTTGTACAGGTAAAAGAACTTCTGATTTCTTTCTGAAACAAATTAGCATTCAATGGTCTGGCATAAGATTGATTGGTGTGCCTTCTTGTAGTCTATAATACGCTACGGCTAGAGAACTTCCGAATCTTACCAATTGATGTCTCATAGTATATTTGCTTGATAGCTATTATTATGTGGGAAATGCTCCTTAACTGAGATAATTTTTTCTTTTGCCGTTTTAGAGGTGCTGGTGTTGGTGTTTGTTAAGCAATGATTTTTGGAATTTATGCTGGTCAGATTAAGTGTTTGGTAATAGGCTCTGACAGCTAATTCATATTCTACAAGTATTTAGGCACATTTCCATATAATGGTATGATTTTTGCTGGTAGCTAGAATTTAGGCAAATAAGTCATTAGATTTGGTTTTGTTGATAACTTCTAGTGGCTATGATATTTTTAGCCTTTGAGGTCTCTTGTGTTATTTCTTTATGTATACCTGTCATAGTTGCCATCTTTGGGTTGTTAAAGAAGCCATATCTTTCCTGGACTTTTAGTGGTCTGTATTAATGTGCTTTATGATTACACAGCCCCTGTGCATGGAGCAGAGTGGAATTTGTGTCTAAATGTTAGCTTTCGTTTTTATTCATTAATTGAAGTACTGTGATATACAATATTCAATAAATATTTATACATGGAAATCCTTCTGACATATACATTAGTTGCAAATATTTATTAGTTAGAAGATGTTGGCATTACATGAAGCTTCCTTTTCTTATGCATTATTTAAAATTTTGTTATTCATGACATTAAAAACTGAAACTCCTAATGATTTATCACTGTATGTATATACATATCTCCTTTCTTCAAGCTAGGATTCTGTATTAATTGAAGCAGAAAGCGTTTCGTGTATGAGCGGTAGCTTCCCTTTTTCATGTGTTAGTTAAAATTATATGATCTATAATGTAAAATAAATAGATAGAATTTATTCTTAGAATTTCTCTTTTGGCGGACAGGAAATACTTGGAAGGTGCTTGTGTATGGGTGGAATCCAACTTAATTACCCTTAGCCTACTTTCTTCACATGCTGAGATTGGACTTGGTTTTCTTCTAATTATCTCTTTGTTGTCGTAAGTTGCTCAAGTCCTTCTCCCTCCACTGCTTGAATGGACCCATTGTGTTTGATTTTGTTTAACTCACATCATCTTAATTATTAATTATT
>JAXCLQ010000015.1:2760276-2782842 GCA_035584115.1 Cedrela odorata
TATATATAAAAGAAATAAAAATATTTTGAGTTCTATGTTTTCACAAATAAAGGACATGTGATAAGGGACTAATTTATTATAAATAAATAAATTATGATATAATTTAAGAAAATATAAAATATTAGGGACCTATGTGTTATTATCCTAATTAAAAAAAATGTAACGCGTAGCTTCAGACTTACAATAAAAGACTTTAAAAAAAATCATAAAATACTTGTAGCCTACCCCGGGAGGAAGCCATGAACGAAGAAAGAATCTGAATCTCAAATTGTATAGCTGCTTTTACAGTAGAAGAAGAAACATCAATCAAAACACGCGTTAGAGTGGATGTGGACCCAGATCCAGGTGGGTCCCATCTTCCTTGTTTAACGCAATATGGTATAATTGCATCCATCTGTTAACTGGAGAACTGCCACTTGTGTGTTGGCGCAATGGCTCAAGTGCAGCGGTAAAAGAAGAGAACTTTCCATTCATCATCACTCTTACATACATTTTTGCTTTTAAGGAGAACGAGAAGAGACCGGAACCAGACAGCACAGCCGTTTCCTCCTTTTTTTTTAACTCTCTTATTCATTGAAAAACACGCACAAAAAGGAAGAACATTGGACACGGCATTGGTATATTATTGCACTTATATCGAAGCAAATCATAACAACCCAAAATCCCAGATCCAATCTCGAGATTTCTTTCCGGGTTTCTTTTTGTTTTTGTTTTTGGGGTGTTTCTTGATTTGTTGAACGAATAAGATAATAATGATTGGTGCTATGGAGACGAAACCGATGGTGTCGAGAGGTTTAGTTGGTCCTTCTAATTTTGATGGGAGCAGCAACCAACAGAGGCGCCGGCGACCCGCAGGAAAGTCGAAGTCGCCGTGTCGGCAGCAGTCGATAAGTCGGGATATTGGGCATGCTGCAGCTGAGACTTATCTTGTCACGCGGCTAACTTTCACTCTTCTTCGATATCTTGGGTATTATTTCTATTTTATCTGTTTAGTTTATGTGTTTGTGAATATCTTTCTTTTTTTTCTGTTTGTTAGTGTTAGTTAGTCATGCTTTGACACATTGTGAGAGATTGTTAAGTCTTGGCTTTGTTTGTTTGCTAAGAAAAAAATGAGGGACAGAGAGGAAAGAAAGTTGATGCTTTTCATTTTAAATTGTTTGCTAGTGCAAAATGTGAAATTCAATGGAATGGAGGATGAAGTTAATTTTACTTGCTTGTGATATAAAACTTGTTATTGTTATCTTGTTTTGATTAAACTGCTACCTTAATATTTCTCTTGGGTTCTTATATAAGTTCTGTTTGCAACATTTATATATCCCTAATCATTTACTGTTATTCAGGGTAGGATACCGTTGGATGACAAGATTGGCTGGCCTTACTTGTTATGCTATGTTACTTATGCCCGGGTTTCTCAAAGGTGTGTGTTTTTACCTTTTTTGCATAAAGCTTGACTTGTTTCTAGGTTTTGAGTCTACTAGATTATGGAGGAAATTAACAATTGGGGAAAAGTTTATGGTACTTTGATTATGTAAGGAAGAGTAAAAGATTGTGGAGACATTTCTCGCCTGCGTTGCACAGTTGATAATGATACCTCATCGAAAATATTGCTTTAAGTCGCAACATTAATGATACTTTTAATCTTCTGCAGTTGCCTGTTATTATTTTTTCTCAAGCCAAGTCTGGCGGAGTATTGTTTATGGAGATCAACCCAGAAATAGGTAAGTGAAGTTAATAGTTTGTGTGTTTTTCCCCATATTCTATGAACCTTTTTATGTTGTGGATCAGACTTATGATACTCATAACATTACATTACAGGTTGGATCTATATTTACCAACTAATAGTGATGGACCAAAGCCAGTTGTGGTGTTTGTAACTGGTGGAGCCTGGATCATTGGGTTAGTAATTTGATCTAGCTGCTTCTTTACCTTGACAAATCTCTAGAAAATTCCTGTTTTTTCCATTACTTTATTGAGTTACATTGCACTTGGGAACCTATTCTGGGCACCAATTGTAAGTTACAAACTCGGCCATACCATTTTTCTGCTATAGATTATGGCTGCCTAGTTGAGAAGAAGAGTTCAAGAAGAAAGTCCAAAAATATGATGTCTCCATTTGGTTTTAATACTGATTTTGGAAGACATAATTTTACAGTCTCTGTGTCATAGATATGGCTTTCAATCATGACTTAAGAAGATTTATGGAGAGCCTGTGTGAATTTTTCAATCATGGGATAGAGAATAAGTTTAAAGTTAATTTTGGGGCTTTGATGTTGGATTTGCTTTGGGTCTCTGATGCAAGACATTGAAGAAATGCTAAGAGGTGTAATGTGGTCATCCATCCTTTATTTTCAATAAGAATTTGGCCTATTCCATTTCTTATCAACAATGTTTCTTTTTTTTTTGTAGTGTGAGTTTTTTAAAATGCGCAAAACCCATCCTTCTTTGTTACGTAATTAACTGAAGGTGCAGACTTCTTGGACTTTGTTGTTCCAATAGTTTCTAACATATTAATGCCTTCCATCTCTAACTGATCTCTAGAAATTTGTTTTAAGATGCTGTAGAATTTTTTCATCAATATGAAATTATTTATGTTGTCTTTCACATTAAATTTGTGTTGTCTCATTCTGGTTTAGGTACAAAGCATGGGGTTCTCTCCTAGGAAGGCAGTTGGCAGAAAGAGACATCATTGTTGCGTGCATTGATTACAGGTAATTTGATTAGTTCAAGCAATAAATTATCGGAGTCCACATTTTACGTTATAAGTATGCTAAGTTATTTGATTTTTTCTTATTCAGAAAGATTAAGCAAGTGTGGTCAAGCATGCTAATTTGTCAGTTTAGCCATACAACTCTCTCCACCTTGAGCATGCTTGAAATTAGTATAATGACTAACAAAGAGAGCATCTTGTATTGTCTGTTTACAAAAATTTACTATAGTCTATATTTGCATGCAGAAATTTTCCTCAGGGAACCATCAGTGACATGGTGAAAGATGTTTCTCAGGGAATCTCATTTGTGTGCAATAACATTGCTGATTGTGGAGGTGATCCTAACAGGTGATGAACTAGTTTGACTTTTCCTGCATGCACAGTCTGATCTTCAATTTTATGCTATTGATTTCTTAATGCTTGCTTTTGATTAGGATTTATCTAATGGGGCAGTCAGCTGGTGCACATATTTCTTCTTGTGTTCTTCTGGAGCAAGCAATCAAAGAATCTACAGGAGAGAGCATCTCGTGGAGTGTGTCCCAGATAAAACATTATTTTGGTTTATCTGGAGGGTAACTTTCTTATCTGTCACCTTATTATGAATCTTGTTGGAGTTTACTGAATGTGAGTAAAATCTTCTTAATTATTTGCTATAAATAAATCTATTGATCATGGGTAATAATCACCAATGCTATTAATCTTTTGGCAAAGAAAATGAGGAACACTGCTCATCGTTGCATTTACCCAATTAGGATTTGTGGTGGTAGATACCATCTTCACACCAGAATAATGAAAACAATTTGCTCCTTTTGTTGCATTGAGAAAAACTTTACATTAAGAGAACAGAAAGCAAGAACACCTTGTGATATTAAGCATAGTCGGTGGTTCCTCCTGTTCTAATGGTTATGGGAAGGACGTTAATGGTCTGGTGGAAGGACATTGATTGTCAGTCTCGGGTTTCTTCTGTGGAGCCTCTTCTACCAAAAATGGTCCTTATTCTTATGGTTTCTGAAAATTATCAAAATGCAACAAAGATATAGCCTTTAGTTTTGCAAGAGGTGTCAGTACGTGTATTAGGAGTTTTGCAAGAGGTGTCAGTACATGTATTAGGACTTAATATGTAAGATGCACATGTCTCCTGTGTATTATTGTGCCTTTAATTTCTGGCCAATGTTATTGGCATATCAAAAGTGTTGAGTTCACTACTCAGTACCTGCTCAAATAGTCAGGAGACACTTTTGCCTTTAAAGTCAGAAAGAGGAGTGCCAGAAATTGATCAATCGGACCAGTGCTTTGCTATAATGCCTTTGCAAAACAACTTGCCTTATGCTGTATAGGAGCAGGCAACGGGCTCAATTTGCTGCAGCAATGATGATAGAGTACTTTGTGACACTAATAATGGAATTCGTTCGATTAGACTGGTGCTCTGCTATAAACATTTGACTCTGTGCTGAGTATGATATGATTCTTTCCTGCTTCTTGTATGGAAAAGTTTTCTTAAATGTTAAAAATCAGAAACTTGTAGGTTGATGGTGTTGATAAGGTGCTATCGTCTGAAAGCTGTAGTATGCTTCTTTATATGTTGATTGATTCCTTCATTTATGTTTCCGCTTAGTTCTACACATAATTCCCTTTCCAATTCTCCTAACAGGTACAATTTGTGTAATTTAGTTGATCATTTCCATAATCGTGGGCTGTATCGTTCCATTTTTTTAAGGTAATCTGCAGATGATAGTTTTGCTGGTTCTGATCAGAGCATAACTGTCAATTTTTTTTCCTTTCATGATTTGTTGTTCTAGAGAAATTTTATTGTGATGTGCCATTACAGCATCATGGAAGGAGAAGAATCACTTGAACAATTTTCTCCCGAAGTTAGAACAAAGGACCCAAGCATTAGAGATGCTATTTCTCTTCTGCCTCCTATTATCCTTTTTCACGGAACCTCAGATTACTCCATACCATCAGATTCCAGGTCAGAATGTACTTCTGCAGATTCGTATTGAATGTCATTCTCTTCTTGTATTCAATCTCATTTCTATCTTTATATTCTGGAACTCTAATGAATAATATGGTAATGTTGTGTATGTTGGATGTTTAAATGTTATTACATGTTTTTCATCAAATGAGATTCTGATGAAGCATTCTTAATATGAAACTGGATGTCATGCACGTCAATTAGAAGATTCATTTCCTTCTTGTTCAAAGTATTTCTTGTTGAAAGGTGCAAAAATCAAGACTTTTGTACACTAAAATGCAAAAGAAATACAAAATGGATACCAAAGTACCGTCAATCTGTCTGAATAATGGAATCTGAATGCATGACAGTGATGATATAGGTTTACCTCAATTTTTTCTAAATTTTCACACATTTATGTTTTTCCTGACATTAGCTTATTATGTACAGTAAAACATTTATTGATGCTCTTCAAAGTGTAGGAGCCAAAGCTGAACTAATTTTGTACCAGGGGAAAACTCATACAGACTTGTTTCTGCAAGTAAGTCATGAATTGGATGTCTATCATAATTGTTATTGGTTTTTATCTATTATTCTAGGTCAAAGTAATTTTATTGCTGTGATCTTGGTTGGGGTACCCAAAACCGACAATTGTTCCTAGAGTTAGATTCAAATGGAAGAATAAATGGTCTGAAGCTGAAGTATTTAGAATAATGATCCCCACTCATTGACATAAATTTCTAGTCCGTACTTTCTAGTTCTGCAAATGCGGCTGGAGAATTTTTTTCTGTCTCTAGTAATTGAGAAGAACATTTGTGCATGATTGCATGGATCCTGGGGATGAGGGCTTGTGGGGTTTCCCTAGATGAATTGATTTATGAATTTGGTTTCAAGTTTTACTGTCAGATTTAGATGTATTTTGTTCGATGAATTTGATACAATCTCTATTGTCTGCCTTGCCTTCTCACATTGAGAAGCCTTTCCTGCCTTCCAACCTACCCTAAACTTTCCGCTATGCTCTGCAGGATCCTCTTAGAGGCGGGAAAGATGATTTATTCGGCCATATTGTTGCTGTGATACATGCTGAAGATAAGGAAGCTCTTGCCAAGGATGCTATGGCACCACCAAGAAAACGACTCGTGCCAGAACTTTTGTTAAGGATGGCTCGACATATCAGCCCCTTTTAGGTCTTATGGTTCTCAAGCTTGATGATACATATGTGGAGGTTTTCCAGGCCCGGTCACAAGCCCCTTTTCATGCACCTGTCAGTCATTAGTCGATTATCTATTCTTGCTGGAAACTCTCGCAACATTTATTACACGGCAATTCTTTTTACTCCCATTTGTAGTATTGTCTGAAAGATTCAGGCTTACTAAGTGGTAATGGTGATGGAATTGTTGTCAAGGTAAACTTCCCAAGTGGGGAGGGATTTGCAGGCAACCCTAAGAAAAATTGCTCCATTTCTGATTACTAGTTTACACCTTCTCTTTTGAGGAAACTGAACAGAAGCCTTATGAAAAATTGCTCCATTTAGTTACAAGTTTACACCATTTCCTTTGAGCAAACTGATATGTAATTAGTGATTATGTTTATTAGAGAAGATGAAATGTAATTTTAGATTGAATCAATAAATAATTCAAACTGCCAAAATACTAATAACTAGCTAATAATTAATTTCAAAGATACCTGTACATGTTGACTACAATACTATTTATCCCTCACTTTCAATAGATATAATACATTTTCTTTGAATGGAAAAAGGCACTAAACGTGGTAGAAGATAAACTATTTTTATTTTTTTAATTTTTTGATGATCTATATGAACAAATCTATAAACATGAAGAGCTGTTGTTGGTTGTTTAAGTTGGATTGATTTTGAATAAACTTGCAGTAATTATTTGGTCAAACCAGTTATTCAATAATAAGTTGAAAGAGCAATAAGCTCCAGGTTCCTGCCAAAGCAGAGCAGTTGAAGTAGCGGTTATTCTTTAAAATCATGAAACTTCATGCAGTCAACCAAAAGTCTTTTTCTGTTTAATGTCATTGGAAATTCATTCTCTTGCAATCTCTGCAATGCCAAGAACTCAATCCTTTCTCTACTTGCTTCTGATTCTTGCTTTGCCTTTCGTGTTTTCATTTTCAGGTTTCTCTTCTCTCTTTTTTTTTTTTTCCCCCAAAAAGGGGTGTTTTCTGAATCTCACGTAAAGAATTTTTATTTTTTGTTTTTGCTTATGGGTTCGTTTGTTTGTTGAGAAAATTAAAAAAAAAATGAGGAAAACGAATTAGAAGTTTGCACCTGAGAAAATATGGAAATTAATACTGTTTTTTCTCCTATTTTACCTTGATTTTATTCTGAACAAAACAATTTTTTTCTCTACTTTAGTACTTTCTTTTTCTGACTTAATGCTTAGCTTTTGCGGTTTGTTTCAGCCCAAGTGCCTTATAGAAGAAGTGCTTTCAGGCTTTCAAAGCCACTCATTGGAGAAGATGGGAGGATTTATGCTTGTTCAGAGAAGACTTTATTTGCATTTGATAGTAATGGTTCCATTGCCTGGTCCTTGGATTTAGATTTTACATGCAATATTGATATTTCTCCGGTTCATGGTGGCAGAGGAAAGGTTAGCAACTAGCTATTAAAATTTCTGTCAATCAACAATAACTTATGTTTCCAGAAGTGATTTTTGTTAAAAGCATTGTGTTTATCCCTCAGTACTCCATATTACTTCATATGCATTCTTTCAGTTTTTAGCATTCTTCTGTGATAATTGATTATTCAAGTTATTGGCAGATATATCTGGTTGCAGAAAATAGAGTGCTGAAAGTCAATTTTTTGAAGATTGGAACTTCTGAATCTGCCACACAAGTTTTCTTTGGTTCAGGAGCAGGTAAAGAGGGAACAGGTGAAATTGCTGGGCTTGCAGTAAGCACATTGAGTTCATCTGTTTTCATTAATGTTAAAAATCGTGCACTCTTTGCATTAACGACACACGGACAACTGCTGTGGAGTGCTGGACCTGTGCTAGATCAATTTGGCTATCGTCAAGGTTGTACCAAAAGTGTTGCAGATTGCTATTTCACTTCAGTTCCCATGATTGATCAATGTGAAAACAGTATATATGTAAGCTCTTCACATCCCAAATCTTCCTCTTTTTCTTGTAAAGATTTCATTGGCAAATGCTTTCTCCTATGCAACTCAGATTGTATTTTTGCATTTGCAGATCTCAAATACTCAAGGTGAACTTTATTCTTTGTCAATTCGCAGTCCTCACTTCAACTGGATCCAGGATTTGAGTTCATTCGACAAAGTCTTTACTCTCACCCCCGGAAACAATGGTTACTTGTATGTTACGATACCTGTTAGGGCTCTAGTTTTGGCTCTAGACACGTCTTCAGGAAATATTCTCTGGCAGAAAAGTATTGGACCATTAAGTTCTGCAGAATATGCTCCAGTAGTTGACTCTAATGGTAAGTTGCTTTCATCATTTTAGTCCTAAATGCAAAATGGCCCTTAAGCATAAAGTTGCTTTGGCCTAATGTTCAATTGTTTCTCACCTCTGTTAACAGGTTGGATATCTATTGGTTCATTAGATGGCTTCCTGTACTCATTTTCCCCAACGGGAATTCTTAATAAACTCTCAAAATCAGATACATCAGATTCAGTGATTCAAGTTAGTCCACTTCTTGATTGCTCTGGCTATGCTGTTTATATATCCCAGACTGAGTTGAACGAAAAGATTACTCGCACTACTGGTGAATATACTTATGTCTCTGCAATGAAACCCAAAAGTGCAGTCTTCTCCTTGTTGGTTCCAGCAACTGGAGCCATCTATTGGTCTGAAAGCTATCCTGGTAATTTCAGTTTCTGGTTTATTTGCTCAAACTTGATCTGCACTGGTTGATTTCATTTGCCTCAAAGGTTCTCATCATACTATGAATTATTTCATAGGCCAATTCTCATCCTTGTTATCGAAGAGTGATGTGCAGCATTTTGTACTGGATGAAAGTTTTGTTCTTACTTTTCTGACTGCTGCAAGTAAGATTTTCTCAGCAAAGCAGATGCACATTCTTCAAAGAAGCTTAGTGAATGAAAATTATACTTGTCAAAGATCTTTTAATTCCTTTCAAAGAACCAACAACATGTCTTTGAAATTGTTGATTTTATGCTGTAATATAACTGAACTTACATATTGGTTCTTCTGAATGATGCAGAGACTGGCAACCCACTGGCATGCCGAACTACACGTAATCATTGAAGAAGCTACTCTTTTAAAATTACTACACTATCAAATATGTATTGTATTTGATTCTTTATCTGTTACCAGGTCAGAAGCTTGCAGATAGTTGTTCCCAAACAAGGCCCAAGCTACCTAGTATCTACACAGGTAACTTGACAATATTCAAACACTCAAGTTCAAAATAAGAGCAGAGAAGTTAATCAAGAAATAAAGAAAGGAATCTTATAAACAGATGACATCAACATTTTCTGCAGGTAACGAAAGGGCAATACTGATGTTCCTGTTTTTTGAGTCTTTAATCTTGCTAATTTTAGCAGCACTTGTGCGATTCTGTTGTATATTCTGGAGGAAAAGGAAGCTCCAAGGCCAACACCTTGGAAATTTTCTGGCAAAGAGAGTAAGCCTTTGGTTTTCTGCTTCATTCTAGCAAAATGTTGTTTCCATTGAAATGGGGAAATTTTTTTTTCCTTATGCTGCAAATTTCAAGGACTTAATTCACACTCGTCCTGATTTTTTTGCCCTGCAGCGATCACTCCAACTAAAGAAGAAAGCATTTGATAGGACAATCACAGAACTTGAGAAAAAGGCTTCAGAGGAAGCAGTAGCTAATGAAGTGATTGAAAAACTTAGCAGTTTGGTACACGAAAGAGAAGGAATTGAGAGGAAGCTCTCAACAACTTACAGTTTAGGCAGGGATGAAGTTGCGTCAAGCTCACAGTCAAAATCTCTCCTACCAGTATACGATGCTAAAACCAGAAGCTACTCATTTCAAGGTGCAAAGAAAGAAAGTGTTACAATCTTTCACACATTAAGTGACACATCTTCTACAGAAAGCAGCAGCAGTGGTAGAGAAACTAGTTGGAATTCTGAAGAAGATAAAGATCAGTCAACAGCCAAGGCAAAAGCAAAAGTAAAAGCAAAAGCAAAGGTACACATTGAAGCAGAAAGTTCAAGTGATGATGGGATAATGGAAAGAGATTACAGAAGAAGTCCATCAGAGCCAGCTTCAAGCTCAAGGGGATTCATTAATCCATTGTTTGCGGAGCAAGAAAAGTTGCAGGATGATCAAGGGGAGGTAGTGGAATCTATGTCAAGTAGTATCAGAAGTATGTTGTTGAAGAGAAGAAGGACAATGTCTTCAACTAACTAAAAAGCTTCATAATTACTACATTCTGTAATATTATATGCCCTTGGATGGAATTCAGTTTGTCATCTGTTCATACTCTTACATAACTAATGCAATTAAGACAATGACTTAAGGTATGTTTGTAAGTTGTAATGTTGGTAATTGTCACGATTTTACTTAATTTTAGAAGTATAGCCGATAAAATATTCGGAAACGTCGATTTTTAATCGATTAATTTAAAAAAAAATTATAAATTTTTTGTTGTCACTACAATTAGAGTATGGTAAGAATGGAAATTTTAATGCAATCAAGACTAAGAAACTATAGAAAGTTTCAAACTGAGCCAAAACGACATGTCGTGTGAAAAGTCTTTATTGGTCAACGAGTTCACCCTGTTCCGCGATACACCCAATCGTCGCCCCTCTCAAAGAAGATAAAACGTTGAATTCCGGTAGAGAAAGCAAGAGATCTATCGTCAAAGAATAAGGTAAGAAACCTCTAATCAAAACCCTGATTTCAGTTTTCTCTTTTCTGTTTGGCTGCTGAGAAAAAATTTATGATTCATGATTTATGCTCTATGTTGATTGAAGATCAAAACATTAGGCTTAATTAAGCGAACAGTTCATTTCTCGCTACTCAAGCTAAAAACGAATTCCTTATTGTTCTATTTCTTTTATTTTTGTTATATGTATACCATATTCGTCTTAATTAAACCCTAATTTCTATGGCAATTGTTAAAGTAGAAGGGAAAGAAAAAGTTTTTTAATCTTAGTATTTTTTATTAAAGCCAAATTCTTAAGAATAATGATGTTTGTTATAGTGTAAGTGGATGAATTTGTGAAAATATTTTATATTGAAATAGGATTTGAGTTCTGGTGATGCTCAGTTGCTGGACTACTAAGTGTGGAGGCCATTGTTACGGCCTTAGGGGCAACAGTGAAAGGTATTAAGAAGGGTCATAAAAATGAAATTGCTAAGATTAGAATCAGAAGCGATCTAGTGTGAACAGTGAAGACTCATTGGTCTTATTGAGTGACTATGACCAAAAAATCAGTTATACATGATATATGTTATGATGGAAAGTATTGCATTTCATTTGAAGTAGTAGTCTTCTTTTTTATAAGAAAATTTATATTTGGTGGAAGCTTGAAGTAATTGAGTGTATTTTAGTTTTGATTTTATATAGACCATCTCTTATACTTCATATTCTCTTTAATTTTTGTTTAAAAAACATGTATAAAATTTTTTCCTTCAAAAGTTGGTATATTTTTAATTAAGAAGCTGAGATATGTTGTTGTTGGCTTTTGGCTGATGTTTCTGTTGTCATAGTTTACTTATGGTATTTTTTTGTTGGTGATACGGTACATGGTCTGATGGCACTAAAAGAAGCTCATCTCATGCAGGGTAATCTGGGTGATCAATTAGCAGGGTTGTTACACTGGATATTGCTTTCTTGTTTAGATATGGAAGCCGACGATGTAATCGACCTCTCGTCTTCTAGCCCTTCTGGCGTTGAAGACGAGAACAATGAAGTGCATGGTTTTGATAGTGCACTTAGCCAATCTGATTCTCAGCCTAATGATTCTGGGAAGAAAGAAGATGAATCAAAGCATGAGAGCATGGAGCTCAATGAACAAAATGTTGAGATTGAAGATGGTCAGTTAATAGAGGAAAGATTAGTAGACAGGGATGTTGTTGATGACTCATCTATTGCACACATGAATGCTGAGGTGACTGAAACTGTTAAATTGGCTGAAACTATTATTGAATCAGACTCCACAGTGCATGTTCAAAATGGCTGCCTTCAAGTCCAAAATCAAAGTCCAAACCACAAACGCAAGATAGATGTCACCTGTATCCTGTTTTCACATTTGATATCCTACCCTCATTTCTTTTATGTTACTATTAACTCCGCATGCACTAACCTTTTCTGGAAACCAATGCAAATGGACTTTACTTTCACATATCACTTAAATAAATGAATGCTCCTAATTTTTGTTTTCCATAATTCAACATGGCAGCTATATCCGGTGCTAAGAGAGCCCGGATGACTTGCGATGAAGAACAACCTTCAGTACATGTAATCTATAATTCTTTAACAAGGTTAGGATTGGGAGTACTTATTGCTACTTGAAAAAGAAAAAAAAAAAAAAAGAAAAGGAAAACCAAGAGCTGGCTCCTCTTGGAGATCATATCAGATTCTCATTAGCTAAGTTCTCGGTATCTTTTTTCCTTTTCCCAGAGCTAGTAAGCAGAAACTTGAGGAATTATTACAGCAGTGGTCGGAATGGCAAGCTCAATCTGGTTCATCAAATGTAAGTACTGCTGGTGGAAGATTTGATTTTTATTTTCTTACCCATCCTAGTTTTCTCTTCTTCTCAAGTTAAATGCCGTATTATTTAAAATGATATAGATTAGCATCTTTTTCATTTCTAAAAAAGTGAACTGAAGTGAATTGGGTTAGGTAGCATACATTGTATATTAGCTGTAGGTACATTCTTTCCCAGACAATTTATATATGAACCTTAGTGAATATGGTACCATTTAGACAATATAATATGTATTCCAAAAAGGGGACTAAATATATACTTTTGAAGTTTAAGATGAAGTCCTAAACATGCTCAGTGTCCTGGACTATTTGTCTAATCAATTTGATGAATAGAGGATTTGCTTAAAGGTGAAGTATGTCTTACATTTTAAGTGCTTATTTATGAATCATGCTGAAGACAAGTAACTCAATTTTTCTTTAGGGTTTCTTGCTTGCATTTTGTTGGGAGCAGAGGGATGATAGTTGTTGAGAGAGTTAGTGAAGGAAGTTATCTTGCTTTATTATTTGTTGGGAAAAATGACATTAGTCTTTTGGATAAGAGATTGGTGATCAGTCTTTGTAAGATGACAGACAAGGTTAACAATATTACAAGATAATGCAATTGATACGGGTGAGTTAGGGGTGGAGAATTCCTTTTGCATGTCTTGTCTCAACTCACTTATTGTAACAGGAACTTTTGTGGATTAAGAACAAGCACAAAGGCATAAGGTGGGGTTGTCCTCTGGTGGTTTAAGAGGTGTGATATAAACTAACTAATTGCTTTAGATGAGCTTTATTTAACTGGCTGGGCCCTTCCTTTTCTCCTTTTGAGTTCACAGATAATCTGGATGTTTTGTTGTTATCATTTGATCAGGGATTTTAGATGTTTACTTTCTACTCTCGAAGTAGTAAGTCATGATAATTGCTTTTTAAGAGTGGGTTGATTGGTGGCTGGGAGTTTTTAGAAATTCCTACACTCATTAGGGTACTGCTGAGTTCTTTTAAACTAGCTTTTGCGGGTTGCACCAGAAGCTCCATCAACTCTCTTATCTAGGATCCTATTTCAGATTAGTAGATAGGTTTGGCCACATTGTAGTCATTTGATACTATGAAGTCCAAAAACTCTCTTTGACAAACACTTGCAGAGGCTAGGTTTGTTCACCCAGTGGAATAGTGTTCATTACTCTGCTGCTTGGTTTTAGAAACTCAACCAATGAAAGCAACTTTCGAGATTCTTGTTGCCAGATATGGGAATGATTAGGGTTTGTTTGCAAAATATTTGTGAAGTATTTAGAAAAGCAAATGACTTGTTTCTGGTTGGTTTCACTTTGAGGTGGGCAACAAATTCTATGCACTGGCCGCGTAGGTAGTGATGAGTAGGAGTAGTGGATAGTCATTCTTATATTCTTTTGAGAAACTTTATTTTCTATTTTTAATAAATAAGAAGGTTAGTACGGAATTTTAGTTTGAAGCATCGTAGAAGCTCAAAGATAGAAAAAGAACTAGATGGCAAGTTTTTCTTCTGGACTAATATAGTCCTGGATGGAGGAAATAGCGAATGGTCTTGTATTGCCCTCTCAAGTTTGTTTATCATTTGAGAGGGAGTACGGTATATATATTCGTAATAAAACATCTGTCATAATTAATTCCTCAAGCTTATTTGAAGCTCGAAGTTGTATTTTGCATTTGCACTGTGGCTCTGTTTTTTAAGACTATGGTCGCTGGGCTTACCCCTTGCTGTGTCTGCAATTTTGTTTGTTGATGATTTACTAAACCTTGAAGTGAGCTTGGTTGGGATTCTTGCTCTTATTCTTATAGGATCCAAATGAAGTCATTGAATCTGGTGAAGAGACATGCTTTGCTGCTATACGTGTCGGCAAGGAGAAGGGTTCTGCAGTGGTAAGTTTCCTGTTTTGTCTCTACATCCTTCAAATCATTTAGTTTTTGGGCTGTGCATTAATCTTACATTTATTTTGCTGCTAGAAATCATTTTTGGACCTTCACGTCCTTATTATATTTGATGTTAATTCCCGTTTCATTAACCTTTCCCTCTATTTAAGCTGATTGATATGAACTTTTGTTGTTGCAAATGATTTTTCCCAATTCAAAAATTACTTTCCAACTTGTTTTCTTCAAATGATTATATGGTTTATTTGTCCTTGTGTTCTATTGCTTCATGTTTTATGTTGATTTGTTCCTTTGAAGTGTTCTTTTATGTGTAGTCTTTTTGGATAGACAACTAAACAAATAGTCAGCAGAACAAGTGTTCCTATTTTGTCTCTACATCCTTCAAAATATTTAGTTTGCGGGCTATGCATTAATCTTATATTTATTTTTCTGTTAGAAATCATTTTTGGACCTTCATGTCCTTATTATCTTTGATGTCAATACCTGTTTCGTTAACCTTTCCCTCTATTTAAGCTGATTGATATGAACTTTTGTTGTTGTAAATGACTTTTCCCAATTCAAAAATTACTTTCCAACTTGTTTTCTTCAAATGATTATATGGCTTATTTGTCCATGTGTTCCATTGCTTCATGCTTCACGTCGATTTGTTCCTTTGAAGTGTTCTTTTATGTGTAGTCTTTTTGGATAGACAACCAAACAAAGAGTCAGCAGAACAAGGAGTTCATTCCTTTGGATTGCAACACCACGCCGCTTTATGATCGTGGATATGCATTAGGTTTGACTTCAGGGGATGGTTCAAGTAATTTAGAGAGGTAAATGCTCTTTATATTTATATTTCCTATGGTGATAATTTTAATTTTATCTTAAAATCAATAGAAATATACATACATTTACAGGCATAAGTTGGAAACTTCATACATAGGTTGAGCATCATAGGAAGATATCAAATAGCTCTCAATGGTAGTTTTGTTAGTCTGTATCTCTTATTTCATAATGCTCAGCAATTTGTTCTGTACTTTGCAGAGGCTTGGAGATAGTAGATGATGCTAGTCGTTGTTTCAATTGTGGTTCTTATAGTCATGCTTTAAAGGATTGCTCTAAGCCTCGTGATAATGTTGCTGTCAATAATGCTCGAAAGCAACACAAGTTCAAACGTAATCAGAATTCTGCTTCTCGCAATCCAATGCGATATTATCAAAATTCTGCCGGAGGGAAGTATGATGGTTTAAGGCCTGGTGCCCTTGATGCTGAAACACGGCAACTTTTAGGTCTTGGGGTAATGTGGTTTCTCTATTTCTTCCGCTCTTTTAACTCTTCACGAGCTTGTTGTAGTGCGCCTCTGAGTTATGCGTCAATATTAATATGACTACTCATTAATGCTCTATATGCACATATATCATAACATTCCATGCTTTTCTTAAAGTGTGATGAGGAATGCATTTGCACATTGCACATTCCAAATTCCACATTCCGTGCTTGCACTTTCCTTCTTCAAGGCTATCATTGCTCCAAGTTATTGCTCATGGTTGAACTATTAACAACATCATCTATTTAGTGTGTGATTGTATGAACCTTTTTAAAATGTCGAGCTTCCTCCAAATAAGCAAATTGAGGTGCTTGGTTTTGTGATTGTATGTTGAAGTTGTTCAAGTTACTTCTCGTCATTTTCTTATAAATGTAGCAGTGATAGATGTCCATTATCAATTTTTTAGTTGGAAGAGACATCAATTGTTTATGGCATAATATATATAAATTTGTCTTCTTTGTTGCGCAGGAGTTTGATCCACCGCCTTGGCTTAATAGAATGAGAGAACTTGGGTACCCACCAGGATATCTAGGTCAGCAAATGACTTGTGCTATATATATTATATATTAGAAATTCTCAGATGTGAATGTCCACACTTTTAAAATGCTGATTTAGAGCAAATCAGCACTATTTTGAGTGAATCAGTGCTGATTCTGCAGGAGAGGACTGTATATATTTTATTCTCCATATTTGCTTGCAGTTTCATCAAATAGATTGTGAAATGCTTGTTTAATAATTTTATCATATTTCATTTATGCTCGTAACACTCATCATGTTGTGTATAGACCCAGAAGATGAGGATCAGCCATCAGGGATTACTATATACGCTGATGGGGAAAGCAAGGAAGATCAAGAAGATGGGGAAATTCTTGAAACAGATCATCCTGCACCAAAAAGGAAAAAGACTATTGACTTTCCCGGAATAAATGCCCCAATCCCAGAAAATGCAGATGAAAGGCTTTGGGTAGCTAGGACTTCAAACTCCGATCCATATAGGGACAGATCACACCACTATTCAGAATCGCATCGCAGAGGGCATTACCATGAACAAAGGTGGTCTAGGGATTCCAGAGACGATGGTCCACCTGGTGTTGAACCAACGTCAAGTTATCCTCCAAGGCTTGGTGATTATGATTATTACAGTTCTCACAGTAGAAGCCCAACCTTTGGGAGATCCCAATCTGACAGAGGAAGGAGCCCGTTGGTATATGATGACTATGTGACTCGTGGTTCTTTTACTTCACCATATTCCTCAAGTAGACGCATGTCACCACCAGATTACGGTGTAGACGGATATCGGGATGACCGTAACCGCGATCATTCATCTCGTAGTATAGACGAGTATGACAGGCATCGCCATCGTAGCAGTAGGTGGTAAGCAGAGTTGAACACATTGTTGTAGCATAACTTGTAAAGATGCTCTTTCCTGATAGATCTCACACCTGACCCTTTTTTTTTCATCCCTGTGTAGCAAAATGGGTTTGCTTGTACAATCGAATAGATTATTAGATGGATAATCCTTTGTTGGTCTAAGGTTTGTTTTGCATAGTGTATCAAGACATTTAGATTTCAGAGCTGACTACAATCTCTGTTTCAATACTGCTGATCATATTAAAAATCCCATGTAGCGGGGTATTTTTTTTAATCAAAACTAAATCTGGGATCTGAATATAGAAGTTTTGGGTTCGTTGACAATTAGATTCTTTTAGGTTTAGGGTTTTCGAGTTCGAGATTGCTTGACTTGTGAAAAAGACGGCGGCCTATTAAAGTTTCACCTCAATCTTCTTCGAAACTCTGCAACAATAATTGAACAAACAAACTAGGTTTAATCATTAAACTTAAAAGATGGACTTCTGGGATCATGGAATTAGATTAGAGGTCAATTAGGTTTCTCTTTTGGGTTTAGGGAAGAAACAGTGTCGTTTAGGCCGTGAAAACTTTGCATTTTATTTTATTTTATTTTATCAATTTTCAGCTAATGAACCCAAATGCTCTAGGAATTAAACAGTCTTTATCTTTATCTTCTGCACCCGCATTCATTACAACATGGTAGTTTCCAAAATTGTGAATTGTTCTCAATTCAGATTCAGATTCGAAAACAAATTGATTCGTAGCTTTGACCATCTGACTAGGGAATTGGCCTTTGATGTCATGAAAAGATGAATTACAATTTTATTTTATTTGGTTGCATGGAGTTTATATAATGTTTTCAACATACCAGAGGATTGTTATCATTTTTATTATTAAATTAAAACTTTATTAAGAACTCTGATAAACATTAAACATCATGTATTTTGTACTCAAGAATTTGATTGCATTCCTACTTTATTTCTATTTATCAATCTAAAGCAACCTGAGTTCTAAAGGAAACAAATTGCCCTAACTTCTTTTATCCTATAACAATATCAAGAGACTACTTGATGATGTTCTTCAAAATGACATCTAAATGACAGTAAGTACTAAAGCTTTAGGCTATTTCAAATATCGCCATCTTCATAGTTCATATCCTTCCAAAGGGCATTGAGATCTTGGTTGTTAGTTCTTGTGTTTGTGTGCACTTAAACACATAATGCATACACATGCTTATTATACAAAGTTATGCTAATTAGCAGCGAATATCTTTTGCCAAGAAGTAAATGTCAAAATTATTTGTTATATGTGTTTCCATGGAATTTTTCTTATAGGACTATGAAATCTGGTTTTTATGATCCGAGAGATGAGTCATTTGGTATATTAGCATTTAGTGCTTGTTCAAGAATGTTATCCGTGGGTATAGTACTGAATCTTCCACTGTATGTGGAAGCATTTTATTAGATAGTAATATAGTAATGATCATCAATGATCTTCTGTTATTTTATGCTTTATTTACTTTCTTAGTGATTATTCCTAGTAGAAAGATTGATGTAGAACGAGAAGATGATCATAGGATTTGAGAGAAGGAGAGTGGATAGGAGAGAAAGACGAGGGAGAGATATATATATATATATATATATATAAGAGTAAAAGGGATTGCAAACAGGATTTCTATATTTTCAAATCAATCAAAATATAATTTAAAAGAATGATCAAGGACTATTTATAAGGACATATAAGTCATGGGCTCTTCCCTTACATCGAACTTGGTATATAAGCCCCTATGATGATCTCCATCAATAATAAATCTACTCATCCACATAAAGCAGCTAGATGCACACAGATGGATCCATGAGTGGCCAGATATCTGTCTTCATAACAGGCCCAAGGGAACTCTATCTTGGAATTTTCAGGTCTCTTTCACTTGGGTAGGATGATTCATATCATTACACCATAAATAATATAATGTTGTTATTGTGATTTGATTGGAAACAAAATATGTTTCAAAAGTTTGCTTTACTGTACAACACACACTTGTATTATAGACATGTTTGTATTTTTCTCAGTTTAAATTCTTCAACATTGGTTTAATTTTTCAATTTGAAAACAGAGCATGCTTGAAGACATCAAGAATCTAATGTTGTTACTGTTTTGGAAACCCAACAGTTTGTTTAGGCTGTTTTGGAGGTCTGTAGTCTTTCATTTTGATAATTCTGTTGAAAAAGTTGTTTACATAGTTTTCCTTCCGTTCTTTCCTTTATCTTGGCCTTGATGAATGGTTTCATATGTCAAGTAAATAGTGGTTATGATGCCACAATTGAGTGCATATTCTCTTCAATATCATGATATTAGAAATATCATTTCAATCTGATTTCAGTGAGGTTTTGGATTATTTTCCTCCTTTTTTTTTATTCTCATGAACTTTTTGTTCCTCAAATGTTCGCCAGGAGACACTGAAATTTTGTTTGCAGACCTTGATCCAACATAAAATGAATGATGTATATCCTAGTCCACAAGTTGTCTACCATGCTACTTTCTCGTTGCTTGCCCCCACTATGTCCATATCAACCTTGGATTTGAGACATGATTGTAAATCAGATGGAATGAGCCCTCCTTTTAGCCAATCCACTGCAAGCACCGATTACAACACAGTGATGGTTGACAACACAGATCCATATTGCTTCTTCAAAGGTGAGCCAGTCAGGGTTCCATTCAACAGCATCTTCGTTGAATAATCAGTTGTTTGTACTTTTTTGTTGCTGGGTTTTACATTTAGGGTTACCTTTCAATGGCTATCCACTTGGAGCTTCCAGCATATTTACTGTTGTCAAACAGGAAGAACATTCTTTCACCTATGGGCATGAAACAAGTTGGCGAGATGTTTCTTTCTCCTAAACAGGATTCAACCATTACTACATGCTCTAGTGGTGATGGTTTTCTGATGTTGGACCTTTCAAAACTGGACCAGTCACTGTTTCAACTTTTGAGATCCCACATCTTTTACAGATAATTCCTGAAGTCCCCAGTAATCCAACCAAAGCGGACTTGGTGTATCACTGGCCATATACAGTCAGATAAGCCATCTGAGGCCAAAGCACAATGTTATTTCAATGGAAATAATCGATCTTGCAGTCCAATAGCAGAACAAATTACGTATATGCAGACTCAACTCCCTCCAGAACCATCATTTGAGGTTTCTGTTGCTTCAGAGAGCTTTGCACTTTCTTTCAGTTCAAAAGGAGCTGCTAAATATGCAATAAGTAATCTGTTGCGTTTCTCTCCTGTAACATAAAATTTTACATGCTTATATCAACTACAAGAGTTCAGTGGTACTCGTATGGGATAGTAAAGTTTCTTTTTTGAACTATTCGCATTCAACAGTATGTAATAGCAACAGGTGTAGGTGTGAACATTTCTATAATCTTTTGTCACATGGGGAGGTCTACAGGGCTCATAACTACTACTCTTACTACAGAACGCTTACCTAGCCAACATTTAGATCCGGCAATGTCTATTTGATGCTGTTAGTCTCCACAAATAAGATAACATGAGAAGGAATTTCCATGATAGAGATGCCGGCGAGGAATTCTCCCTTTCATGTTGCAAATGAGATTATATTGAGCAAAACTTCAACGGGGAGGACGTTCACACTTTAAATGGCAGGGAAAAACATTCACTCACTAAGGTAAATTAATGGCTCAAATCTCAGTTGTCTCTGTCTCTATGATAGTGAATCTAGCACATTTAACTAAAAATATTCCATCAGCGTTTTGCTCACACACACACACACATATACACTTTTTTCTGGTTATGGTGGATGATGTGCCGTCCAACACCAGAGATAAAAATGTTACTGTAGATTATTGTTTATTTGTAAATTTGAATACTTTCTTGAGCTTCTGTCAGGAAAATTATTATCAGTTTGACACAATTCGCCGGGCTAAGCATTCTTCAATGATGATCCTGCATCATCTGCAGAATTCAACTACGCTCACTGTTGGGAGCATCTGCAGCTTTTGCTGTAAAGATACTATGACAGACCAGTGCTGGCTATGTGAGATTTGCCCCTGGTTCGAAGTTTGTGCTGCATGCTATAAAGAGAAGTGTGTTTCTTTTTGTATTCATAAGTTGACCCTGCGTTCTTCCGCGACTAATTTTGTGACGGAGAGTAAAGGGGCAGAGCAAAAGGTACTGTTAGTTCACTTGTTTAAGTTTCGATTCTTCTCATTTGTCCATAATCTCCTCCATTTTGGACATTTTGATGTACTTACAAATCAATTTAACACTGCAGACAATGCAACTGATGGATCTTCTGCAACATGCCTTTCAATGTCGCTCAACCAAAAGCCTATGCTGCTCTTACCCTCACTGTCTTCCATTAAAGAAGAAGTTCTGCAAAGTGAAATTGTGATGTTCGAGTCACTGGGGGCTTTCGGCAAAGTGAAAAGGCATGGTTGGTACAGAGTTTGCACTCAAGAAACTGATTGCGGCATACCACGTTGCAAGTTAATGCTTTGCTTTCAAGCTATTCCCTTGAATCATATCAACTCAAAATGTTTTATTCATGTTAAATTTGCAGGAATTTAAAGAAGCATGCAGAGGCTAGTACACAACAAAATCTGTTCGTGGCTGTAAGTTTTACATTCAGTCAAACAGGAAGCAGCAGTAAAGGTTGCAGAGGGCAGTGGACTTTCCCAATTGTAAAGATAAGAGCAGGATTGCCAAAATCAGCACCCAAACATGTATTGTATGAGGTAGTAGAACAAATTTTACAGGAAGAAACAGAACTTAGTTCTGATAGACCAACTTCAAAGTTAAATAATAAGATTGCCTTGTCACTTTACTTATTGCTCTTCTTTACCTTTTTTTAAGCTCAAGCCCATGACATCATAGCATGAACAATCTTCTTCATCGTCAGTCAGTACATGCATTTTATACTTTACAAAAACATTTTTAAAAAATCAAATCTTGACTGGCAATGACAAGGATGAAAGCAGAAACATAGAGTCAACCATTCAAATAAAAAGTGGTGCATCATGACATGTTTCTATAATCCATGTTTTGCCAACAAATAATTCAAGTTAGATAGTTGTCATTTCTCAATAATTGATTGAATGAAGATTCTTTTGAATTTACGATAATTTGATGATAGGCATCTGACATCTTAACAACAGTTACTTTCAATATGTTAACTTCAGACGTTTCCAAAAATATTATTGTCCATTTCAGATGATCAGAGCCTTGTATAAGAATTTTGAGCATAAAAAATTCATCCCCAGTGATGCTTGCTTCACTAAACCTCCTAAATTTGATTCACAAAATCTGCTTTCTAATTTCCAAATTCCAAACATATTGCCAAGTTCTGAAAGCAGACTGAAGAATGAGAAATAATTTGGAAGTGAGAATTCAATTTAGTAGTCTGTAACTGAAACCATACTCGGGACTGAATTTTTAATTGTTCACATAATTTCAAACATTTCCACGCAAATTAGAGCTCTGATTGGCTAAGAAAAATAATTGCAAAATACACAAAAATAAAAAATATATACGAGTACAGTATGCAAACAATCAATCGTGCAAGGAAGGTGAAAATACAAACATTTGGTACAAACAATTTAGATGTGGAAGCCGAGCTGAGACCAGTGAAAAATAGGCACTGGTCATTGCTA
>JAXCLQ010000015.1:2782942-2797778 GCA_035584115.1 Cedrela odorata
TACAAACATTTGGTACAAACAATTTAGATGTGGAAGCCGAGCTGAGACCAGTGAAAAATAGGCACTGGTCATTGCTACATCAAATCTAATCTGGGATTTGTACTAAAATGATTATAACAGCCCCACTATCTTAATCCTAACAAAAGTAGAAAAGGCAAATAAATTTCAACCCGCTATTCTGAATTAAAGACCTCCGCAGTCATAACTACGTTTAAATTGTTAATACACACTACTACACATCAAAGATCTAATAAGCAATCCTAACAAAGTTGACACAATCAATCAAGCCGCTATCACCAAATGGGGTACAGAACTAAACAACACTACGTCGTGAAGAAAGTCCAGAGCTTCTTTCCTATAGAGGCTTCACCAGGATGTTCATACTCATCATCATCGCCATCACCACCATTGAACCCTGAAGCATCTTCTCCATGAGATTCGCTCCTGTACTCGTCCATATCACCGTACTCCCCTGCTCCTTCTGGTGTTCCATTCACCTCTTCACTCAATGCAACATTCTCAGCTAACTTCTTTGATGCATTGTTGGTGTCAAGTGCTCCACACTGTCACATAAAAGGGTAGGATATCATGATATCAAAATCAGTTCAGACAATCAAAGACTTATGACATTGAAATCAATTAAGACTTCAGAACCATGACCTTAGGAAAATCAGAAAGAATCCCAAATCAATATACTGACAGATTACCATCAAAAATTACTTTACATTCTAGAGATATTAAGGAAAAGAGAGGAAGGTAAAAAGAATAAAGAAAAATGTCATCCATAAAATCTAACAAACCCATATCCTGAGTTTTTGTGGAGATGGATATTAACATCCTTACCCGCACTAAGTGAGTGTTTCTGCCATTCTCGCTCACAACACCCACTGAATTTGCAGGACCAACTTTGGAGTAAACAATTTCATCTTCCCGGGTACCTAAAACGCCTTCAGACTCTTCTTCTTTTTCTTGGTTAGGTTCAGAAAAGGCTTCACCAGCTGCAACAGGGACTCCACTGTAAACCATTTAACAGATGTGTTAGTTGCTCAACCATGAACTGAAAAAAGTCAAATATGACATTGTAAATATAAAATATACAATGGGCATCCTTCCAAATCACTTGAGCAGAATCATATTTTCCTTTTAGGACTAGCATAAATGTATATCAAAAAGTACCCATCTTGGATTATACCACCCAGACTTAACCACCCCAGAATACCAGTCAGTCAACTTAATTGTTTCAGTCTCTGCCAAAGGGAAGGCGGCAAATGTATTTATACACTGCATGGTCAGGGAGGGAAAGAAGTGAAATAGGGAACCGCACAAACGTGTTTATAGACCACGAGTCACTTGAAAACATACTGTTCAAGGTTTTATGTACTGCATGGTGCAGGAGGACCAGAAAGAACGCTCTGTTTTTTTTTTTTTTTTTGGTTTTTTCGTGGGGGTATAGGACACTCTGGGTAAGTAGTTAATAATTTGAAGACCTACGTTTTGGGTCGCCGAAGATTATATCGAGTTGGAACTGGCGTTTGCACTGCTGAAGTAACTCTTTGCCGTCTCTTCCTAGGCTTGCCTGCCACAGCACTATCAGATTGTGCTTCACTATCAGCACCATCATGCTCACTCATTGTAATTTGAGATGTCTGAGCACGGTTTCGCTTCCGTGCATTTCTCGATGCTCCTTTATCAGCTAGACTAGATTCACCCCGGCTTTCATTATTCTCCTGGGCAGAATCTTCAGCATTCTCTTTCAAATTCTCACTCTCATTTCTTTCGAAGCCTTCCCCAAGTATAGCCTTTGCATCTTGGACAACTGCCTTCACTGATCGTGTTCTACTGACTCTAGGCCTGCCTCTCCGACGAGGCTGCTGACCATGATTCAAATCAGAAGGCTGGGAATCTTCCTGAATTTCAGGTGCCTTATTGCTCTGCCCATCAACCAATTTATCTTGAGCAGCTTCAACCTCCCCGGTGCCGGTCTCAGATTGGACCCTTTGAATATCAAAAGAATCATTTGCAATTGCAAAAGACAAGTCTGCCTCATTAGTCAGACATAACCTCTTTGATGATTCTTGTAAATTAGTTTGCTCTCTGGACAAAGGTGTCTCCTCTGCCAACTCTTGAATAGCATTATGCTCAATCTTCTTACTTGGAGAGAGCTTAAATATCTTTGAAGTGCATTTACGAAGCCAAGACATAGTTCCAGCAGATGCAGGAGATCCTGAACCAACAACACTGGGAGATATCTCACTATTTTTCCTCTCACTCTCAAGCAGATTTCCATGAACGCCTTCATTAACATACTCATTAGCCACTCTTGGAAGAGGAGGAACCTCTGCATTCCCAATTTCCTGGACCAAATCAGAAAGCACAAACGCTGAAGTTATTTCAGCACAGTTCTTGCAACTCTTGTGATTCTCAACAAAGGAAAGGAAGCGGTCTCTCTCCTTTACAAGTTGCTCCCTCTGCTCCTTCAACGTCCTGGTAAGGTTGACAAGCATATCAATGTCTTTCCGAATTCCAACTTGTTCTCCTTCGAGATGCTTTCTATGTGAATCAACTTCTTGCTTTTCTTTTTCTAACTTGTGCCTTTCCAGCTTCATTTCTTCCATCTCTTTTCTAGCTATATCTCTCAAATAATTAATATTGCTTAATTCTCTCTCTTTTTCTTCCTCAAACAACCTCTCCTTTTCTTGCAACTCTTTTTCCAACTCTTCCCGCCTATTCTGCATATCAGATTCAAGTTTTCTTTGCTGAAGCTCAAAATCATGGAGCAGTTGCCTCCTCTCACTTTCAGCTTTCTCAGTTATCACTGACTGTTCGTGCTCCATGGTGGCCTTAAATGATTCTTTGACCACTTCAAGAGATTCCAACTCCCTTTTTATATAGTCCTCTGCCACCTGCTTCTCTTTTTTAATCCTTTCTTCTTCGGAGTGTTTTTCTTTTCCTAGTTTGTCCTTCTGTTCACTGATTTTCTTCAGTTCTTTCTCAACTTCAGCTCTTTTTTCATCCAGCTCTTCCCACTCTCTCTCAAAATTCTCCTTCTGCTGCTTTAAATCTTCAACTTCCTTCAATAGCATTTCTTCCTGAAGCCTGCACTTTCCTATTTCCTCTTTTAATTCTGATTGCAAGCGGATATACTCAGCCCTCTCTTCTTCACTTACTTTGAGTTGTTCCTTCTCTTCATGCATCTTCAGCAACTGTTGTTCATTTTCAGCCCTTATCCTCTCGAGTTCTGCCTTCAAACTCAAAATATCCTCTTTATCAGCGAGCAGTTGTACCTTCTCAGTCTCCAAGTTCTTCTCCTCAGATCTTATGGTCTTCTCCCTTTCCTTCAGAGCTTTCATTTTTGATTCAAAATCTTTCTCTTTCTCCTTACATTTCTCCAGCCTCTTATCCAACGCCAGCTCTCTTTTTGCAATTTTCTCCTCCTTGTGATTGATTTCAGCTTCCTTCTTTTCAACTTCAATCACTTTGCTTTTCAGATCATCATCGAAAGATTTCCTCTTTTGCTCAAGCTCTAAATCAAAGTTGCGCTGTTTAGCATCTAGAGTTGTTCTGTGCTCATCAAGCAGCTTCTCAATTTCAACCTGCAAAAATTTCATGAAAATATTTAAAGAAATATCAAATGCATGATCTTTTATGACAGTGACCGATACCAAAGGAAATGAGCAAGAAACAAAGACAACTAATGATAATTCCTATCTAATTTTGTTGTGCAGCTTCATTTTAGTGGTAAAACATGATTTTTGGTTCTAGCATTCAAATATTTTCATAAAAAGTAACTACGCCTCTAATATTTTCATAAAATGTAAGCGCACCTCTACTTTATAAAGGAACAAACAAAAGAAGAAATACACTTAGCACAAAGAAGTTACCCATGATGGAACACCAAACCAGAAAATGAAAAATAATTTTAAAAAATCAGCTGAAAAACTATCATCTACAGTTCACTCACCCCAACCGGAACTAGAGAGAGAGAATTACAGATCTAGAGTTGTAGCATGTCTATATATAGGAAATTCCTATTGTTTCATAGACCAATTGCACTTTGGTGTGCCTGACTATAGGAGGTGTTGCATTTGACTGCCATCACAAGACCAGAGACAGGATTCCTCTTTCCTTCTCATTTTTTGATAGATCAAACTATGAAAATGAGCAAGTATTAAGTACATTCTTTCAATAACCATGTCTCTCAGATAATCTTCATAAAGCAAAAACCAATTACAATGACTTACCCTTTCTCTTGCATTAAGCTTTTCTTCCAAAGCCCGTAGTTCCTCCTCTTTCGTCTCTAAGTTCTTTCTAACAGCATCATATTCCTGCATCCATTATGAAAAGGGCATATTGGTATGAAAATAATTTTATATTTCAAATTTATAGTAGCCCATGATACGATAGCACCACTTGCCTTCTCTTTTATACAAAGATCTGCTAGTCTGCTGCTTATATCATCTTCTTTCCTATTTAGAGTTAAGTTGGTTGCATCAATTTTCCTTTGTGCCTCTTCAAGGTCCTTCTCTTTCTGCTTAAAGATCTTATCTTTTTCATTTGCCTTTTCCTCTCTTTGGTTAACAATTCTTTGACCTTTGGCTAGCCTCTCTTCTCCATCTTGTAACTTTCTTTCCCATTCTTGCAAGTCCTCCCTCTGCTGGGACAAAGTGGCCTCCTGAGCTTCTCGCCTGAACAACAGTACCAACTTAAAAAATTAAAAGAAAAACAGCATTCAAACTACATATGCAGGCAGAAATTTAAAAGCACTAATGGAATTGAAATATAAAGTTGGTAAAGGTCAAGAGAAATGAGCATACTCAGCAATGAAGGATAGACGTTCCACTCGTAGGGTATTTTCCCGAGATTCCACCTCTCGTGATTTCCTCTCAATCTCTGAACTCTTTCTGCTCACCTCGGCAAGTTTGGCATCAGCGGCACGCAACTTTATCTCTACCTCTAAAGATTTCTCTTCAACACTGGTGACTAAAGCATTTGCTTCGGCCAACTTTGAATCAGCTGTAAACTTGATCTCTGCATTTTCTGAACGCATCTCACGCAAAGCCTTCTCCAACTGCAGCAACCAACATTCACCAAAAAATTTTTAAAAAAATCCAGCTGTAATACTTTCTCCATATAGCATTTGCTCGAGAGCAACAATCCCCACTCTTTAAATTTATAATGTATCACAAGTTTACAAGTTCTAAGGTTGACAGATTCACGGCTACAAATTGTTACATATTCTGTCCACCGTCCCTTAGGTGAAGGCCTACTCAATAAAAGTAAGACAACCATCCTCCTTGAGAATTTCACTTGTTACTTTTGACTAGGAGATATTGGGTTGGATTATAAATTTATTTACATGTGACTATCAGGTTGGGCTTATTGATCTATTGAGAATGGAGAGTGAATGTATATTATACCCTATGTTGGCAGATTGGATCGGATTCTAGCGGATTGACAGTGCAAATCCATAATCCAATCCACTGTGAGCTGATTCCAAATTTTTTTAATTCAATCCAATCCACTGACTCACCAAATCCATCAAAAATCATATCGGATTTGGATTCTAAACACCCCTACTTTTGATCAAAGAGGAGTAAACACAAGATACTTTATAAGAGCTTAAATTCTTTTTTCCCACTTTTTTCATTTTATTTCATCTATGATATCCCACTTCTCAATATTACTTGTTCCCTTAAGTCATAAAATTACACTAACATATAACAAATCCAGAAAGAATTAAAGAACTAGAAAAGGAAATGGATAACAAAACAGGGAAAGGAATTCTTACATCATGCACACAGTGCTTCTCAACACCCAAAGCGTTCCTCAAATTCTCCTCTCTCTTCTCAACATCAGTTATTGCAATTAAATGAGCTGCTTGTTCTCGTTTAAGAGCATCTTTTGCTTCTGCAAGTGCCTGCCTGAGTTCTTCATACTTGGAAGACCACTCCTTTTTCTCAATCAAGAGAAGCCCCATATTGTATTGGTATTCAAAAAGCTGACAAAAAGGCAAGTCAGATGAGAGTGAGCAGCAAAAATTTATACTGTTATTATATTAAGCACACCTACACAGCATACATCTTGCGCTCTGCCACTCCCCAAATTTATACATTAAATATTCCAATAAAAAAACGGAGCATCGGCAAAACCGATAACCATGATGAAGTACATGACTTGCCTAGAGCAGTACAACAGAAATGAACTTCAGTAATTCACAGACATTGCCAAATCTAAAGTCAAAATGAGAAAACACACTCCTAAATTCATGAAGAGCTTTCTCATCCTTGTGACACAAAGTGCATTAGATATAAAATAAATGCGTTCTCCATTCACTTTTCTACTAAAAGCAAACATAACAGACTCTCTAAATTCCAAGAAAAGCACAGCATTACTTCACTCTTTCAGAAAACTTTACATCTTCAACAGTTGGCCCTATTTTTCCTGTCCCCAAAGTACTGCCATGCTTCAATTTATTGCAGTTACTTTGCCTTGCAAGAAAAGCTAGGAAACAATGCATCTTTAAAGCGCCAGCACTCTCCAACTCAAAGTCAAGAATTCCACAGTACGTCACAATTCCATCGCTTAATTTCTAAACCCGTCATTATTCACCCACTACACTAGAAACCCAGTTCCATAAGCCACAAGTATTAAAAAAAAAAAAAAAAAGACACATAAGTATATGTATATGTGTAAGACAATTTAACCTAAGCTATGTAAAAACATTTAAAATCATCAAAACCCATCAACAGAAAATAACTAAACAAGAAACTATATAATAATAAAAAATCAATCAACAAAGAAAAAATCAGAAAATTCAAAAAAGATATTCAAGACTAACCTCATTTTCGAGCTTTGAAACCTTCTCGGGCAATGATTCCATGTCATCAACTGACCCAACACCATTTAGCGGAGTCTTCGGTTCAGTAAAAGCAATACTCTTTCCCTTCCCAGCAAGTCCATCTATCGTATTTGGATTCGGAGTTTTCCCATTGGAACCCGACCCTGTTCCATTCTTCTCGCTTCTTGGCGTCAGCGACCAAGCAGACCACGCCTTCCTCTGCGGTGTAAACATTATTATTCGAATTCCTCAACAAACTCGAATTTTACAGATCGCGAACTCAAAAGAAACCCTAACCCTAAGTTTCCAAATCCTGTCACGGACTTGAACGGGAATTCCCAAATTGCTAGGGAATTACACTTATCAAGTCCGAGAACTTTGTCGAAAAACAAACAGTTGTCCTTCTAACTCAACTTTCTGTGCTTCTCTCTCTAAATTTAAAAACCCTAAAGGCGGACTTGAACGGAACTCATAAATTCCGGCGAGGAAATAATTTGGAATCCGATCACGCCCGTCTCTCTCTTTTTCAGCCCACACATTTGTGTGTTTTGCGCGGATCACTCACGCTCCTTCCTTTTTTATATTTCCGGGCCCGATATCATTTAGCCTTTGCAAATTACCTTTATACCCTTACCTTTTTTTATTCTTATATAAAGATGTCTTCGATTTTTGCCATGTTTTAATAAATAAAAAACTATATATATATATATATTATAATTACTATTAACAATAATTTTTAAATTATAAAATTTAAAAAACAAAATTTGTTTTCGACTTTAAGGCAACTTTTTTTCTAGAAAATATAACAAATGTAAGATTGGTCGATATGTAATCGGCAATATCAATAAATATATATTTATATATAGGTTATTTTTTTAAAAAATATTAAATATTTAAAAGTAATAAAAATATTTTTAATAAATTTTAGTATTTTGTCTTTATTTAAATTTAAAAAAAAAATTGGGAGTGAGCTTCTTAGTTTGACTCGATCACGGAAGGGTAGTATTGGAATATGTTGGGCGGCTGGAGGCTGAGAACGTGGGTCTTGGGGTTTGTCTTTTCGTTGATTACGCAATTGACCTCGGCTGGTGAAGAGAAGTTAAGGGCGGGCGAGGGAGTAAATAGAGGGGAATATAGGGGTTATAACGGAAATTCAAGTGGAAAGATAAGAATAAGAATATACCTGGCTTTATATTTCATATGGTATGGAAATGCCACGGTGTTAACGAGCTGTTAACTTGGGAATGAGGCGATTGGGCTTTCAAATGAAGATAAGGAAAGTAAGCACCAGTTCTTTCTTGTCCCCACGTGCATTCCAACCCATCATCATTAAGGACGCATACAATCTCTCTCTCTCTTTCCACCGTTTTGCTTTGTTCAACAATCACTTCGTCTTATGGTAAGCACGTAGTTTTGGCAACATTATTTTATTTTGGATTAAAATTATTTAAAGTAGATGTTACTATTTTGTTACAATTTTCTATTATTCTATGTTAAATATTTTAAATATTAGATTTGATATTTCAAATTTTAAATAGTAATTTTGATCGTTTTGATCAAAAGTTTATTAGAACTGTCTCATAATTAAATATAACTTAAGTTTATTGAGAAAGCTTTTGTAATAGTTCGATTTTTTTATGTTCAATTATTATAAAGTATGGATGGACTAAAATGAAAGATTTTTAAACTTAAGAAATACTATGTTAAATTAAAATAAGTGAGTAAAAATGAGTGTTTTTAATCCTACTTTGTGAACAATAAAGTAAGACTAAATTAAATCCACACAATATAAGTCCAAATTTTGTGAATGGTCAAGCCTAAAATTTTTGACAATTTCAAGACACGGGTACATTTAGAAATGGCCCAATTTCTGGTATATTTAAACACTTTATTTTTTATTTTATTTTTTTGTTAACATGGCTTTCATTTAGAAAATACTAGAAAATTTGAGAAGAAGCTAGAAACAAAAAAGAATGGGGGAATGGGGTGAAAAACGATGAGAGAGTGCAATGGAAGAAGGAAGACAAAAATCGGCAAGAGATTAAGGGAGTTTTTGGTTTATCGACATGAAATTGCTGAAGATGAGAGAGAGGAGAATGAAGCCCGAAAAAGAGGAAAGAAAAATGGCTTTGATTTTGAACAAAAAGGAGAGGGGAAGCTATGGGAGAAAAAGAAAGCATGGAGAAAGAGAGAGAAGGTTGTTTAGCCAAACAAGAGAAAGAGAGAAAGAAAGTGTCTAGCAAAGAAAGAGTTTGTCAAGAGGTGAAGGAGAGAGAAAGAGAGAAATTTCGAAAGGGGGGAGAAGCAAGGGAGAAGAAAATTGTCAAGTATGAAGGGTGAGAGAAAGATAAAAAGAAAGATAAGAAGAAGAGAAAAAAGGAGTGTTCGACTAAGAGAAAGAGAGGAGAAGAAAATTGTAAATGGCGGAAGAAGAGAAAGAGCCAAAAAAAAGAAGTGAGGAAAGAGAATGATGCTTACGAGAAAGAAGAAGAATAAAGAAAGAAACGGGTGAAATGAGAAAGCAAAATTATGTGAAGAAATGAAAGGAGGAGAAGATGGGCGAACGAGATGAAGAAGAAATTACTAAAAAAGAAGAGAAGACATAGGAAGAAAGAAAAGGGGAAGAGAAAGAGGAGAGGAAGCTAGAGTTCCCAGCAGAGGATGGTAAGTTAATGTGTATTTGCAAATGATTTTTGAAGTTTTGGTGGTATTTTGTATTTATGATGTGTTAAAAATTATGTATATGGTTTGAATTGGAATTGTAGATAATAAACATTCAGCATGTATATATAGCAATGAATATCTTGTGTAAATGGTGGTGTATTGTTATCCTAAGGCAGTGAGCAATTTATATGTATAAAGCCATGAACGGAAATGTGAATTTAAGATGCAATTGTGTTATGAATATAAGTATAATGAATTATGTATAGGTGATAATATGTGTAGGAATGGTGGCTGAGTAGGGATGTAGTGTATTAAAGCATTTGATGACTATGTGAATGATATATGTCATAGGTTAATTTTTGAAAAATTTTCGTTATGCTTGATAATTGGTATATGGCAGTAAATATACTCATTTATGGCTATGTTGAGGGCATGAAAAATGTATAAATAAGGTATTATGATGCATGAATGTAGTGGCTGGTTGTATAGAGAAAATAAAACAAAAAATTTCATGAAAAACAAAGACCGACTTGTTTCTAGAATTTTGACCTTAGTGCAATGTTTAGTGCAATGTTTGATTTATAAAATAAGTTATATACATCTAATTAACGCATCGTAAAATTTCAGGGAAACTAGACATAATTATGAGCAACCTAGCTAAAATTTAGAATTTTTGAAAAACGATGAGTTCTCAATAGATTTTAGAAGGGACTGCTTCGTGTTGCATTTTGGTTTGCTGAAACCCAAAACAGAATAAGGTTCCTGACCTCCAAATTTATCACCGTAAAATGATATAGAAAGTAAACACATAGTTGAATTACATACCGAAAATCGTATCGTTTCAAGCAGGGGTGTCAATTCGGATAAACAAATTGAATTTGTATAGATAAGAATACGATTCGTTTATTATTCGTATAAAAAAACTTAAATTTGAATACGATTCGTTTATTTAAACACAATTCGTTACGATATGATTATTCGTTTAGATACAATTATTCATTTAAATTCATTTAAATTCGTTTATTCGTTTAGACATGATTATTCGTTTAAATTTATTTAAACTCGTTTATTTGTTTAGACACGATTATTCGTTTAGATTCGTTTAAACACGTTTATTCATTTAACATGATTTATTTAGATATGATTAAAATTCGTTTAGACACGATTAAATTATAAAAAAAATAAATTAAAAAATAAATTAAAATATTAATAATTTAGTGTTATTAAACATACAAATTAAATTTATCTATCCTAACTTTTTACAAATAAATAGAAAAATTCAAATTTCTGACAATATCATCATTGTCCATAAATAATTAATAAAATGATACAAAAAGAAAATGAAAAAATTCTTAGATAATAAATTGTCTGCATAGGAAAATATCTCAGAAAATATTTTTATATTCGATCAAGCTTAGAGAACCTCTCCGGGAAGAGTTCTTTCCAATTGTGAAATCTGGTAACACGCCAGAAGATCCCGGATGATTAACTAGAGGAGAAAGGTCATCTTCTTGGGAATATTTAGTTCTCTTTTCATTCATGCTTAAAGACGATGAAGAATCATCTTGGCTTCTTGAACATGCGAGTTCAGGTAATGGTAGGTGTTTCGAGCTTCGAATTTTAGTGTTACACTAGGACTGAAGCAACCCGCTGAGATTATTTTGCAGCTTTAAGTCCATTGATTTTTTTTTTTCCTTCAAAAATGAAACTACTATTAAGCTGTTAAATGAAAACAATTGTTGTAATAATTCACCTTAATTAGATTCTTCAAAGAGCTCTAAACCTTTAAGAACATATTTATCTCCATGGGTAAGAAGAATTAGGATTTTTGTCATCCTCGCAAAGATCATGCCTCAAAAGCCCATTCTTGTAACTTCTTCATAATCCATAAACCCAAAAAACATAAAGAAAATTCTTTAAAAAAATAAAATGCAAATTCATGATTTATTTGGTTTCTAGGAAAACCATGTTACCAATACGTATACATATATCAACTAAATTCTGTCACAAAGCTCCTGCTATAGGCATAAAAGTCATAAGGTAATTAATTAATTGCACAAGAAACACAAAGGGATTAACTTGAGGAATATGAATTAAGAAACTCTTTTTTTTTTCTTACCATAAACCCCACCACATAGCATGTTATGGATAATTTTAAATTACATTTAAAAGGATTAAGAAAATATAAGAAATTCAAATTTCCCTAATTTCAAATAATTTCCCGATTTTTTTCTTAGCATCCAAACGAGACATTTAAAAAAATTTAAATAAAAGAAAAACATTTGGACAAGTGAATTTACCTCTTACAAGACCATGAATACATAGATGCCATCCATTAACCTCTTAAAACATTGAGCCTGTCTATCACATCTGCACCAAATAGAAATCCTCTCAGAAACAAAAATAACAAATAACCAAATTTTGGCATTTTTCATTGATCAATTGATTACCTCTCAAGAAGAGACTGTCAAAACTACATGAACTTTGCAATAATAGAAGGAATAAAATGAGCATCAGAAAATGAAGAAAAAGAAAAAAGAAAACCAATAAACAAAAGTTTTGAAAAACACTCATCCAGAATAATAATATATTATTAAGTTTAAATAAATTTGAAAAAGAGAATATACCATAAATACAAGGATTAGATATATGGAAAGAAGACAGAGGCGGACAGAGGTTACAAGCAAGGTGGAAAGAAAGAAGCCATAAATTTGGGATGGTATTCATTACTTTATATATCATACCAAAACAGCATCATTTTGGTCTAACTCAAAACGACGTAATTTTGATCGTGTCCTAAACGAATAAACGAATTAAGTAGACAAGACACAATTATTTTTTATTCGACAAAAATACGACACGATTATTATTCGTATCAATTTTATCAAATTTAAATCCATCTAATTACGTCAAATTTGTGTCGAATAATCATATTGTGTCCTAAATTGCCACCCTAGTTTCAAGCAAAAAGGAATTCCCAACAAAAGTTGGAAGTTAGTCATCTTATTTTGGCACTGCATACTATCATGTGTCTGCACAGTGTATAGAAAATTGGTTGTAATTAGAACCTTACGAATCAGAATTAGAATCTATATAGGGATACGGAAACTAAACGTGACAAAGAATGATATAGTCAAAAATTAGATTTTTCTAATAAAGAACGAATTCCCAGAAAATTCAAAAACTTACTATTCTATTACGAAATTTAGTTGGAACAGTGTTCATTCAATTAAGTATAAGTTGGGATATAAAAGTCTAAATGAAATACCGTAAAAAGCCACGTAAATTATATTTATAAAGGAAGAACATAATAAGAATTCAATTTAAAATTTATTATTAACTGATCCCAGCAAAAAGATGAAATCACCCCTATCACGAATAGATGTTGCTTAATATAAGTAAGATAAAATTATGATTTTACGAACTGGATAAGAGAAGTGCGAAACATTTTGACTTCTTACTGAGTATTATTGTTGGATATAATATATTTATTCCTTAATATAGCAAATACATGAGATTATGAATTTTAATGTGAGGACATGTATTTGTAGACAATCGACATAGTCAACCATCGGCAAGGTTGCAAGTTGAAAACAGTTAAGCGCAAACCTGTGAGTGGATATTTTTACCATACTACATTATTGTTGTATTTTAATGCTCAAAATGAGAAACACTTTAATTATCAAGTTGAATTGTTTGATGTACCCAAATGTGTATGTTAGTGAAATTGCTAAATTTGAATGATGGATTTTGAATGATGAACATGTTGTGAATTATATGTATTTAATGTGGAATTTGTGAAATTTTGAATTTTTATATGATGATCATGATTAAGGATAAATTGCATTGATTTATGGATTTCTTTTGATAGCATGGTTTTAGACAGAGATTTTATGTTTTCGAAACATGATGTTAGTTTTGTTTTAAAAGTGAGTTGGAAATTTGAATTTCTAGATTTTTTCCTACGGGGCCAAAGTTGTATTCTGATTATCTGTGATACCATGAGCCAGGATATCAGAGTAAAGATTCGGGGCTTTAAGTGATTCCTTATCTCAGAGATGTATTTTAGCTATTTATGGGATACTGCGTGCTAGGATATTAGAGTAAAGATTCAAAGTCCTTGCGACCCCTTATCTCAAAGATTATTCTACCATCTGTAATATCATGACCGAGATACTAGAGTTATAGATTATGTAAATTCATGTTAACTTGGTTTTGAAACTTTACGATATCGATTCTGATATGATTGTTTTTACTTATGATCAAAAGTTTTAGTTTAAAAGAGACTGTTTAGAATAGCACACAAACTTCCTAATAATGTGTTCACATATTTTATTTTACAATCTTCACTCACCGAGTCTTCAACTAGGGTGTTGTGGTTTATTATGTGTATAATGTATTATGTGCTGCATTAGAATTGTATTTTAGATAGTTTTGTATAGATGTGTTATAAGACATCAAAGTTTGTAAAGCTGATATATGTGTGTATGTGTGTGTGTTGTGGGTGGGCATAACGCCTTTTTGCGTATATATAATGTTGATATTGATGTATATGTGTTGTGGGTGGGATATCGTGACTGAGATACTAGAGTTATAGATTTTGTAAATTCATGTTGACTTGGTTTTGAAACTTTACGGTATTGATTCTGATATGATTGCTCTTAGTTATGATCAAAAGTTTTAGTTTAAAAGAGACTGTTTGAAGTAGCACACAAACTTTTTAATAATGTGTTCATATATTTTATTTTATAATCTTTACTCACCGAGTCTTCAACTAAGGTGTTGTGGTTTATTATGTGTATAGTGTATTATATGCTACATTAGAATTGTATTTTGGATAGTTGTGTATAGATGTGTTATAAGGCATCAAAGTTTATAAAGCTGATATGTGTGTGTGTGTGTGTGTTGTGGGTGGGCATAACGCCCCTTTGCGTATATATGATGTTGATATTGATGTATATGTGTTGTGGGTGGGCATGACGTCCCTTTACCTAATATATATGATATGAGTATTTCTTGTCATGCATTTGAAAGTATTGTGATATTTAGATAGACAGGTTGAGGCTTAGGATGATAGAAGGATTTTATCACCTACCGATAATATGCCTGGATTTAAGAATGTTACGGTTTTAGGTAAAACAGTCCCATCACGTTATAATATTGACATACAAGATCATTTAATTAGTGAGATGAGAGAAAATTAAAATACAATTCAACTAAATTTAATATAAATTTTATATCGTAAATTTAAGTGTTTAATTTTATTAAATTTAATTATATTGCCAAGAACACACACTATATCATCCATTCCTTAAGCACAACTATTGCATCAAC
>JAXCLQ010000015.1:2815466-2837055 GCA_035584115.1 Cedrela odorata
TCAAATCAAATCAAATCATATTCTTTTTTTACTTAGCTCAAGATAACCCAGAGCTAAAGGAAGAAAGAAGAAAAGGATGGGAAGAAGTTGCAGGTGCATCAGCTTTCTTCTTGTCTTTGCCTTTTTGTTTCAATTGGTTTCAGTGACAATCCCGTGCAGAAAGTGCATATGAATTTGCTGTGCCACCATTGGATGTCAGTCAGGAGGCCATGCTGCGGCTTCTGAAATTAGGAAATGATGTCAAGTTTGATGTCCCAGCCATGTTTGTATTTAGTGATTATGTGCTTGACAGTGGAAACCGTCGAAACTTAATTACATCGTCATGAGACTAGTAGGTACATGCAAAGACGCTTAAAACTAAAAGTAGAATGTATTATTGAAGAATTGAATAACAAATGCTTAGTTTCTCTCCTTAAAAAGCACTAAACCTTATAAGTCTTTTTTTATGCTTTCTTCACTGTCTCTCTTTATTTATTTACAGACTTCATAATGACAATTCATTTAGACGAATATATAATTTTATATGAATATAATTGTTCATTGAACAATTGTGTCATTTCTCTTTCATGAACAATTGCATCATTTTAGTTAAATCTTTATTTCTCTTGGTTCAACTATTACATCCTTCTACATGTTACCATCACATTGATCATACATAACAATCTTTTACATGATTAAAGTGATAAGTTTTACTTCTAATGATTGAATATCATATACACACAACCAATCATCATCACTATACCATAACTAAACTACAAAATTATGGTATATACATTTTATAAAAATAAAATGGCGTCACAACTAAAATTAAGAAAAAAATAATGTTTGTGCTTAGTTTTCATGACGACTTACAAACTAAGTGCCCAATGTTACATAAATTTATCTTAATATTTTTATATGAACTTTATATCTAAGATGATTTATTATAATCCTTGTTAACCTCATTATAGTGTTCTCTATCTTTTCTCTGACTAATATTCATATTAATCAAATAGAGATGTATTATTGTTTTCTTAGACGTCCCTGATACTTTAACAAATAATACTTGTTTCCCGCATGTTAACAACACATCTATTCTCCAACCCTTAGTAGTTACAGGCTCTCTAAACTTCTTTAGAGACAATCCATTGGTCATAGGATTGGCTATCATTTTTTTTAGGAGATAAAATTGACTTTAATTTCACTTTTTTCCACTATATCTTGAATATAGTGGTAACTAATATCAATGTGTTTACCCTTGGAACTATTTTCTTTATTTTTAATCAAATAAATGGCAGACTTATTATCACATAATATATTTACAGATTTTTTAGATAAATCTAATTGTAAATTATCAACAAATCTTTTAATCTATATCGCTGTACTACATAAGATATATTCTACCTCTATAGTAAATTTCACAATACAATCCTATTTCTTACTTAATCAAGAAACAATTGTTTTACCGTATAGAAATATATTGTCACTTGTTGGTTTTCTATTATTCAAATCTCCTACAAAATTTACATCACAATATCCAATAAGTTTTAAATCATATAAACCAAAATAGAGTTTCATACTTTTGGTTCCTTGTAAATATCTTATAATCATTTTGACTGCTTGCTAATGTTCTATTCCTGAATTTGATTGATATATACTTACCACTCCTACTGTATGTAATATGTCTAGTCTTGTACTAGTAATTGCATACATTAGACTCTTGCCTATACATAAGGTACTTTTTACATTTTTTCCAATTCAATTTTATTTTGAAATTATAAATTTTTGCTCAAAATAGTTGACTTGCGGGTAGGTGTACTAATTGGTTTACAATTTTTCATGTTAAACCGTTTATATATTTTCTCTAGATAATTTTTTTTTTATCTAGATATAGTATCTTTAATTTTCTATCTCTGGTAATTTTAATTCCCAGAACATAAAATTCCTCATCCATATCTTTTATATCGAACTTCGTACCAAGATATAACTTTGTTTTATTAATCATATCTATGTAATTACTGGCCAACAAATTATCATCTACATAGAATAAAAGTATAGATATTTTGTCTTGCCCTTGGCAACTATAAACACAATGATCTAATGGATTCATTTTGTAACTCAAATTTAGGATTGCTTGATGGAATTTTAAATACTATTGTCTAAACGACTGTTTAAGTATATACAAATACTTTTTTAATTTATAGATTTTGATTTCATATCTTTTAATTAGAAAACTCTCTGGTTGTAATATATAAATGTCTTCCTTTAATTCATCATTTAAAAATGTTGATTCACATCTAATTTATGCAATCTAAAATCCAATTTAACAATAATTGTCATGATAATTTGAATGGATGTGAATTTAACAACTAGTGAATAAGTATCAACAAAGTCTTCTCAGTCTTTTGAGTATAGCCTTTAGCTACTAATCTAATCTTATATCTATTTAGACTTCCATAAGCTTTTAACTTTTTCTTTAGTACCCATTTACAACCAATGAACTTTTTTTCTTTAAGTAAATCAACTAATTTCCAAACTTTATTTTTCTAAATAGATTTCAATTCATCTTCAATGGATAATTGTCATTTCTTAGAATCAAACTGTCTCATAGCATCGCTATAAGTTTTGGGATCATCACTTAGTTGATTTTCTTCATCAATAGTAAAGAAATAATAATCTTTCAACCATTGAAATGGTTTTCTTTTCCTTTTTCTCTCACTAACTTACACATTTTCACTAAATTATATGAAAGTTATAGGATTAACAATATCCTCCAATTTTATATTAGAATTATTAATAAGTTGTAATGAAGTGGTAAGGATCTCATTTTCATTGAGCAACTTAAGTTGCTTTTTATAAATAACCATGTCTATAGTTTTCATAAACATATTATCTCTACTTTCTATAAGACCCTTGTCTGGATAATAAAACTTAGAACTATTCTTATTTTCAACATAATCAATGAAGTTGCATTTCCATGTTTTACCACTAATTTTATCCTTTTAAGGCTTAGAAATAAAAACATGAATCTTGTAATCCCAAACCTTTAATTTTGATAAATCTGATTTGGTTCTCATCCATATTTCATGTGGAGTTAATAATTTATCTTTTGTGTAAACTCTATTTCATATATATGTTGTTATAGATAATACCTCTCCCCAAAAATGTAAATACATTTTTTATTAAGACATCATTGATCTTGTCATATTTAAAGAGTTTGATTTCCTCTTTCTGCTATCCCATTTTGTTGTGGATTATAAGGCATTGTAAAAATTATCAAAACTTTCATATTCTCTACCTCAATCACTATTTAATACTTTGATCGAGTAACCAAATTATGTTTCTATTTCCTTTTTATATTCTTTGATTTTTTTTAAAGCCTCTAATTTATACTTAGAAAATACACATATCCATATATAAAATAATCGTATATAAAAATAATAAAATATTCTATATTTCTATATGTTTTTGTTCTCATAAGTCCACATAAATTCAAATGTACTATTTTAAGTAAATTTGATGATTTTCAATGATTCGAGAAATGTTTTCTTATCATTTTACCTTTAACACATGATTCACATATATCAAATTTATCCAAATCTACTTGATGAATCATTCATTTATTGTTCATTCTAAACATTTTCTTTGTATTTATATGGTCTAATCTTAAATGTCAAAGTAAAGCATTATTTAAATCTAATACATAGATATGATCAGAAAAGTAATTTTCATTTATTGTAGATCCAATTGAGTACATATTATTAATTCTTTTACCCTTTAACAATATAAGATCATTTATCTCTATGGACACAAACCCAAACTTAAATATGATCTCAAAACCTATTTTTTTATCTAAATTAGACATAGAGATCAAATTTCTTATCATTGATGGAGCATACAACACATCTTTCAATATTATGGTGGTGTTCGCATATGAGATTTTACAATCTCCTATACATTGAACATCAACATAGATATTATTACCCATGTATAACCGATGTTCCCCTAGTGCTTTTTTCTTAAAGTTGACAAATTGATTTTTGTCATTACTCACATGTCTAGTAGCACCAGAATCTGTCAACCATAGATTTTGAGATTCAACAATCAATGCCTCAAAAATAGTCAATTTCTTTTTTTCTATTTTCTTATTTTTACTTTTTGGACACTTAACTTTGAAATGACCAACATCCCAACATATAAAACATTTATTTTTTCTATATTTTTTAATTTTCGGTTCAGACTTCCATGATCCTTTCTTTGGTTTTGAATTATTCTCATTGTATTTACTTTTGTCATTTAGAGAACTTTCTACCAAAAAAAGATTATTGGAGCGACTCTCGTCTTTTCTTTTATTCATCATAACCTCTTTAATAACCAATATTGCAAGCATTGTAGTTATGGACAAATTATTTTGTCTATATGTTATTAAGGTCACAACATAATTCTATATTCTTAACAGACTATTGAGAAGAACTAAAACCTGCATTTTATCATAAATTTTATAATCAGCATTTGACAAATCTTTTGCAATCAATTCCATCTTAATGATATAATCCCCTATACTTTTATTTTCATTCATACGAAAACTATTGAATTCTACTAACCTTAATTGAATATATATATATATATATCATATTTTGGTCTATACTCACTATCTAATGCATCTATAATTTTCTTAACAATATTATAACCCTTATACAAAGGTATTAAATCATTTTACATGTTACTAAGAATTGTTGTCTTAACTAACTCATTATCTTCCTTCCACTTATCTAAAGTTGTGTTTTTTGTGGGCTTTTCTTTTCTAATAACATACAATATTTTCTTATGTGTCATTAAATAGAAAATTCTTATTTTTCATACATTATAATTCATATTATTTAATCTCTCTATCTTGACTAAATCAGAGTTAATTTTACTAGCCATAATGTAAAATAATAACACAAATAAATAAATAAAACTATGTAAATTTTAATTCACAATTAATTAGGTTACAATAACATAATCTTATATTCGTTCAAATGTGACCATAAATATTACTTTTTAGGATTCTTCTAGTTCCTTTACTCTAAAGTTGGAATAATTCTCTTTTCTTTGAACAATTGTCTTGTATATACAGTCTCCAAATATTTCAGTATTCTTATGAGTTGAAGTAGTCTCGAACCTTGAATTTTTTTTGCAATACTTATTTATCTTGCACACAAGTTAGGAATAGTAAAACTAATCTTTCTTTGATGTGTTGGTAAAGTAAGGTAGTGCAAAGTTGTTGTTTTTCCTTTATTTTTTTATACACTTCCAAAGATTTTTTAATTTTGAGTACTCAAATCCAAATTCTGAGGTCATAGATCAATCCGACACACCCAAAAATCTTAGGGTGTCAAATTTTAGTTCGATCGGAGCTCGTTTAAGCCCTGAACCGGGCTTAAGAAATTATGCTGATTCAACCAAATCAGAAATGGATCAAGGTGGACGATTTGGTTGAACCGGGTTGCTGTATGAACCGGATTTAGATAGGACTAGGTTGTCAGGTTGGGTTGGGTCGGGTCAGAATCGAACTAGCTCTGGCTAGTGTGATGTAGGCGTTTTGCGTTTATGATCCACGTGTCTTCATACGTCGGGCATGTGTTGTGCACGGGCTAGAAGGTCTTCTGATTTTTGCACTTTTCTACCATTCTTAACGTTGAATTTTGGAGATTCCAATCTCTTTGGACTCCTTTTGATGAGTAGATTATGTTTGGATCAAGAAAACTTAAAAACAACGATCAAAATAATCGAAAATTGATAAAGAATATTTGACCAATTTGGGCACTATTTCTGCAAAACTTAATAACACTGTTAAAACTTGATTATATAGTCGTGAAATTGGTGGGTACATGTAGAGATGCCCAAAACCGAAAGCAGGATGTGTTATTGAAGAATTGAATAACAAATACTTAGTTTCTCTCTCTAGAAAGTACTAAGCCTTATAGGCCTTTCTTAATGCTTTCTTCGTTGCGTTTCCTTATTTATTTATAAAGTTTAGTCGTTTAGATGGGTGTATGGTTTATATGGACAAATAAATAATTGTGTTATTTCTCTTTCATGAATAATTAAATCCTTTTTGTTAAACTATTGTTTCTCTTAATTTAACCATTACACCTTTCTACATACATGTCACCATCACATTACACCTTTCTACATACATGTCACCATCACATTGATCATGCATAATAGAAACAACAAGACTCTTTCAACTAATTCCAAAAACTAATTCCAAAGCTAATTTCTATCCGTTATGGAGTTGATTTTGGTGGCAAACCTACTGTCCTATTCTGTATTGGTCGAAATGAAGCTGATTTCATAAGTACGGAAAAGCTAGCATATATTAATACTTGATAGTCTCAAGAGTTGGATAATATTTTGTTCTAAGTTCTTATATATAAATGTTAAACAATGCAGCCCAAGTGATCGGATTGCCACTTCCTCCTGCATACTTAGGTCTATCTATGAAGGAGAAGAAGATCACGGTAACCGGGATGAACTATGCATCGAGTTCCTGTGGCATTCTTCCTAAGACCGGATTACATTTTGTGAGAATTACATCTATATTCTATATCATTTGATTTAACCAAGCTTATAATTATGAATATGAAGTTATTTGATTGTTTTGGTATATATCAGGGAAAATGCTTGACATTGGACAAACGAACAAATAAATTTCATTGCAAAAACATTGAAAGACTTGAAACGTCAATTTCGGAACAAAGTAAGCAAAGCTGATTATACATCAAAATCACTTCTCCTAATCAATGCTGCAAGTGCTGATATTGGCTATGCCTTCGATGCTTTACACCACAGGATGAACGAAACCTATGCTTACCCTGAATATGTTCAATTCGTCTCTGTCGAGTTTTTTCAAAAATTAACGGTAATTAAACTCGACGATCAATTATACAAACTTGGTGCACGTAAATTTGTGATTAACAATATTGGTGCAAGTGGGTGGGTGCATACCTTATATAATCAACACAAAAAAAGCCTGAGACCTTGTGCCATGAAGGGACGAATCAACGAGCCTTGTTGTTTAACGAGCAACTTTCTAAAATGTTGCCTCATCTGCAAGAAATTCTTCCAGGATCTTCGTTTGTTCTCGCAGATGTCTATAAGGTTATGTTAGATGCTGTAACAAACCCGGCTACATATGGTGAGGCTTTAACTTGACTTCGACTTATTATCCTCTGTAGTTTTTTACTGCATGGATATGAATCGATTAAGAATAATTTTCTTTTCTTTTTGTATAGGGATTACGGACACGAGGAGTTCGTTTTGCATAGATATAGCTGGAAATGGAACGTCACCATGCATGGCGGGGAAAGAACCATGCAGTAAAAGAAACCAACATGCTTTCTTCGATCCATTCCGTCCCTCTTAAAAAACCCATTTCCCGTTTGCAAGCCGCTGCTTCAAGGATTCTACTATTTGTTATCCGATCACTTCAACTCAGCTGCTGAAAGCTTGAGTTCTTGAGGATTTGCAGATTCGACATCGTAAATTGATCATCTTCTTCAAGAATTGTTTATTGTTTGTTTGTTGTAATTAATTCATTTACAAGAATTTTTTAAACATTAACGTGAAAATTTTCAATGGTATCATTTCATGCGGACTTAATATGCAAAGTTCCCTACACTATAATTGTACAACATCGTATCCATATACAGTATTTAGTTTGTAATATAATTAATTTTTTATTACAATTAAATATAATTTTCTCCCTTAATTGATTTAAGAGAAAAAAATCTGCTCAACATATCCGATTATAACTTTACATACGAGTCAAGAGTCTACTAAATATTTATTTTGTGGTGATTTCTATTGAAAAGATTTGAGCCTAACATTGTTCTTAGTAGCATATGGCACTAGGAGTAGGAGGTGCCTTATCACTCAGCTAATGGGATGGTTGGTGCTTAATGCGCAACTTTAAAACACACAACTCATTATTAGCTATAGTTTAATATTTATTTCTCTGAGGAGAAACATCTCACCTCTCCTCTTATTCAACTCTCTCAGTTTGCAAGGCCAGGATCCCTGCCAATATGAGAACAGAAACGGGTTTTTAACTACCGTAGTCATATTTTTTTGTCCAATTATAATTTTAATTACAATAAAATAATTTTTTATATTTAAAGTTAATTATTTACTTTTCGAATAAAAATATCATTTCTTATTAATTTTTTTATAAAACTTAAAATTTTGAAATCGAATTTTTTTCTTTAAATTATAATTTTTTACATGAATTTTAAAAAAGAATAAATAAATTTTTTAAAAAATGATTAAAAACCAGTTTTATAAGTAATTCAATACTAATTTATTTGATTTAATTATGATTTTTTGTATGAAATTTAAAATTTAGAGAGAGAAACAGTAAAAAAGAAAGAATTCATCGAAAAAAAACGGATTTTCATTAAAAAAAAGCTAAATCTCTCAATGAATTTCATTAAGGAAAGTGAATCCCTCAACGAAATTCGTCGAAAAAAATGAATTTCGTCGAGAGAAATAAATCCTTCAATGTAATTCGTCAAGAGAAGTGAATTTCTCGATGAATGTCGAAGTGAATTTCTCGATGAATGTCATTGAGGGAGGGAAAAAATGTTCAAAAAATATATAATTAACCCTAAATATAAAAGATTTGAAAGTTAGATAAATAGATGATATTTTGTTATCCAGATCAAAAACCCAACAGAAACTGACCCATCAGATCCGATTTGATCAAATATAATATAATATGCTCCTGTAAACGGAACAAGATAGACCATGCAAGAACAGAAACCAACATGCTTGCTTATCAATCTAGTTCAGCTTCTTCAAGGCCAAATTTCAAAAACAGCACATGCATGTTTCTGAATTTCTTCTTCTATTGATTGTATATCTTAAAGGTATGATTCTCCTTAATTTTCTTCAAGTCAAAGTCAGAAACAAATTTAGCTGATATGCTTTCGATGTTAAGAAGCACAACAGTTCTAAACATAACCTTTTTAAGGTTTTAGCTATTTGGAGAGAATTCATCATTCAGATATCCAACTGAAGACCTGAACAAGATAACATTACAAATAATGAAACATAAGAATATCAGTAACACTTAAGTCTAAAATAGAAATCAAGATCCCATTTTCTGCCACTAACAAAATTTCACTCCTTCGGGTAGAAGAAGATCATTGTTTGATCCTGACGGAGGACGATCAGGAAAAAGGAAAGAAAGATAATTTGATGACAAAAATTAATCAAAAATCAAGACTGCATTGCTAAATCTGCCAGGAGAGGCGAAGGGATCTCACTCTTCACTGAGTCAGGTCAAGAAAATTACAAAATGTTTGGATACTGAATTGAGGCGGCTAAATACCATTATTCCAGAAGGGTTAAAAAAAAAGAGAACAAACCAAGGAAAAATAACTTCTCCAGTTTTATTGTTATGTTCAGATTAGCTGATAATATGGACTTCCAACATTGACAAAATTTTGAGAGGGCTGGATGAATCATTTTTTAACCATACTATAACCACAGGTGTCCTTTCGCGTATTCTCGCACAATGACAGGCACACTTGTGGGCGGGATCTGAAACAACCACAAAAACATAACAAGTTACATTGATTATCAAATTAATAAACAAATGAACTAGTACAACATCAATAGTGAATGTAAACAATAAAAATTCCAGGAATTTTTTTTTATGCATTCAGTAATGGTTTTGCTCTCATGAGACTAAGCTAAGACTACGCTAGCTGGGCACCTCAGAAACAAGCATTACTAGAAAATTGTATCAGGCTCCAGGGCTCAGCAAACACTTAAGCAAATGAATGTGCCATTTTTTCAGTAGGAGAAAGAAATAATAAACTACATCAATCACAAGATATAAAACACTTCCAAGCATACATAAAATTTTCTTTTCACAGAACCATACATAAACCTTAAATTACAAAAAATCTACAAGCAAAATTCAGTTTACATAAACCTTTTAACTTTAGAATCAGAATGACTTACCATGCCATAATCTGTAATTATCATTGAAACATAATCTGAAGGTGTAGCATCGTAACTGCCAATAGCAATCCAAAATAGAAAAGTTGACTGGTAAGTGGGGAGAAGCAACTACTGGGGTGGCAAATACTAAAATTTATTGTACACTTACGTCAGATTCAGATGCTGCAGATTTTCACTCTTGTCCACGCCATCCAAGTGATTGAGATCCTCTCGACCCAGGACCTTTGAAATGGCATCTGGATCACCTGCAAGAAATTAAAAAGGCACCTGAACCATCAAGCGACTACAGAGCATGAATCCAGAAATGAGTAGTAAGTGTTTCCCATGCTTTTAGAAAAGCATACCGAGCTCATTAGAGCATATTGAATCAAGCTGCACCCTTTCATGAAACTTATATGATTCACAACATACTAACACCGGTACATGGAATGCATGAGCAACCATGGCAACACACGCAGTTCCAACTCTTGAGTAAACTGTCCCATTTGATAAAACTGATGAAGCACCCAAAAAAACTCGAGTAACTTCATGCATGATGTAAGAAATAGCATTTATATGAGTGTATGTACAACTGAGGCCATTCCCCACCAACCTACGAAGTAATAGTTTCCCTTCAAGCTTAGGACGAGAGTCTACTATTACAACACGAAACTGTTTGCCAAGCTCATGGGCATGCAGTAGTATCATTTCAACAGCAGTAGATGACCCATACGTAAGAAGAACATCACCATCTCTGATCTTTGTAACAGCATGCTTGACTATCACTTTGTCTGCAACTATGATCTTCTCATTTATGAAACGATCAATGTCTGACTGAAGAGTTGCCTTTGCTTCAGACTCAGAAAGAGTTATAGGCGTCTTGGCAATTCGACCCTTAAGAAACCTTATTGAATTCCCCATGCTAATTGAAAGGGGTCGACACTCAATAAGAAAAGAAACATAACTATTTATTTTTGCAGTTAAGTCTCTACTAAGTGTTTTTTCAGGTGGTGTCAAGTAATCTCGAATGGCCTCTTGGAATGCTTGAAGCATTGCAATACAACGTGCATTGCCGCCACATATATCTCCAGATAAATACTGTAATCCAACCTGACAACAAAGCAAGGTCATGATTAGACAAGATCTCTTAGTGAACTTGATAAAATATCCCAAACAATCTGAAACACGCTTCTTCTTATACCTTGTAAACAGCAGGATGCACTGTGTCGAGTTGGAAAAACTTTGATTGAAGATCGGGAAGCTGAGTTCCATGTTCGTATTGAGGCAAATGCCTGAACAATTCAACTCTGTTCCTAGCTTCAGTTGACTTTACCACAGAACGTTTTTTCAACTTTTGCACTCTACTCTTATCATCATACTGCATTCGTGGATGAGGGACATCTTTCTTTCTATCTTTTTCTTGCTGTCGATCTCCTCCCTTCTTATCAGAAGAAGCAACAACCATAGCATTATCATTCTTTTGTGAAGCAGGCTTTGTGGCTTTAGCAGGTTTGGCATTTGCTGCTGTCGCCGCAGCCGCTATCTTACTTCCTTCTGTTAAACAACATAAGATTAGCACTAGTAAAATACAAACCAAAGTAGAAGGATACTAGAGACTACATCACACAAAGACAATTCAAGCACGTATACATTTATAAGAGGTACAATATGATGATTAGCACTTGTAAAGTACAACCCAATGCAAGAGGATACTAGAAACTACACCACACAAAGACAATTGAAGCATATATACATTTATAAGACAATTGAAGCATATATACATTTATAAGACAATTGAAGAATATATACATTTATATGAGGTTAAAAGAGATAAAGTGATTCCACGCTTCCTGAACATCATATATGCAAAGACTGTACAAATCCTACTCAATAAACATAAGTAACCCATAATACATAATTGTTTTCCTTTGATTACAGGGGTACACAACTATGAAGGATAAGATCATGTCAAACTATCAAATCACTGAAATTTGTTACTTTAGATAAAGGCCAAATCTTTATATATTACTAAGGACAGATTTTAAGGTATCGAAAGACTAATAATATGCAAACCTTTTGCGGCAGCCTTTGCAGCCCGTTGTGACTCTTGAATAGCGCGTCTTTCTGCTTTCGAGGTCTTCTCTTTCAATGGCTTTGAATTCACAGCTCGCTCATTCTGCACTTCAACTGACACAGACCCGCCAGCATTCTCTGCAATCGCGTAAACGTCACATCATTTTGAAACCAACGGGCAATCTCTATATTTAACTAAAGAAATTTAAAATAAGATTAAATTGGAGAAATTTACTTACCGGAAATTCCAGGCGGCAAATTGACGACAGACACGGTCGTTAGACCAGATGCAGGCACACTACTAGCTCCTTTCACAACGGGCGGCATCTCAAATCCACCAGCCGGAAACGACGACGCACCCTGCGCTTTTCCCGAACTGCCCCTGCCACTAATTCCCATAGCAGGAGGGGAGGCCGCAAAGTCATCTGAAAAATCCCCAACCGACGTCATGGTGATGGGAGACAGCGGGGGTAAGGAATCGGAATCTAAAGAAGGCGAGGAAGGACGGCGGAGGAGGAGGGAATCGGAGGGGTGTCGCGGAGGCGGGATCATGACGGGCGAGAGGGAGTTACCAGGGGAAGGGGAGCGGAATGGGGCGGGTGGGGGAGGAGTATTGGTGAAGAAGCCGACATGACGGACCTTAGGATCGACAACAGCGCGTGAGGAGCGTCGCGAATCCATAAAGGGAAAGGGGGAGTGTTTGGTTAGCGAGAAAATATTAGGGGGTCATCAAGGAAAATGAAAATTTTGGGATTGGAAAGCAAAGATACGAGACGGGATTGAATTGTTGAGTGAATCCTTGCAGTATTATTTGATTGCGGTGCAGCGTAGTGTAGTCGCAGCCAGCCAACAACGTTGCCATTGGTTAAAGAAGAAATTGTTATTATTTTATTTAATTTGTTTTATTAAATTAAGAATTAATAGTTTTTGAAATTAAAAAATAAAAATAGAATTAATATTTAAAGTACAATTAATATTAAGAGAGAATCAAAGTCACATCATATTTTTGTTGATTAAACTTGAAACATTCCTGTTTCCACAACTCGGAACTCGCACGGCTTATATTCTCCCAAACCAAAATGCACATTTATGATGGGCAAAAACAATATTGAAAACATTAAGGGAGAGAAAAGACACAGCTGCCATATAAGATTAAAGCAAAGTAATAGCCAAATGAAAACAAAGAGTACAACAAAAAGATCACATGCACTTAAACATGTTTGATTTTCGGTTGATCTATATAAATTCTGGCTCTGATGACAAATTGATCAAATTAAAATTTCAACTGCAAGCACATCTGAGATCCTTCACTGACTCGTTAAATTATATAAAGCTCGGGTGAACTGGTCCTTTGGAGACGCCAAGACGCACTTCCATTCCATGATGCATGTCTGCTGGCCGGAAAGTTTCAGATTCGCGAGGGTCTGCAAAGAACAAACGTACACATTTTGAATAAGCACATTTTGAACAAATGTACACCATCCTATCGTTCATTTCTTACCTTCAAAATCCATGAACTATTCCTACAAAAGAAACCAGAGTTCTTGATAAACATCTTAACCAGAACACTAGACCTTTTTCCTAGCCAGCAAAAGAGATACAAGCAGAGGAATACTGACCCCCATCACCAAACCCATGTAAAAACTCTTTAAAGTTTATACTCAACTCATAAGAACTATATTACAATCATTGACCTTTCCAAATAGCAGGAGTTCACAAAGTCTTTATCGGCAAGCTAAAAAGTTGACGTCGAGTTCTATATGAGGAACACCATTTTATGCAATAAATTTTCTTCAGTCTAAAGCATTAGGAAATTGCTTCCTACAATGGTTAATGACTAAATGCCATCCTCGGTTGCTTTTGTTAATTTTTCTGTTCCTAAGAACTTTGAAACTTAAAAAGTAAGAATTTATTTTATATGGCCTTTGGTTCAAATGGCCAAGTATCAATGTATCATCACATTCATATGAAGAGATAAAGGGAGAAAGGTAAGCATGAAAGAATTTTCAGAAGGAAAAAAGCAGCTGTCAAAATTCAAAAAGACAAACAGCATGTAGATACCATTCAGATAGTGCTCAAAGCCAAAGTCCTCCAAGCTTCCAGTCATGGCCTCCAAACCTAGCATAGAAGATGGAATTGCACCAGTAGGCCTCTGAAATCTGCACATTTTTCAAATAAATAACAGTGAAATGCGTGAAGCAGTGCCTTCTTAAATCCTAATAAAACTAACAATTATAAGATATAAGCCACATTTGAGTACGTATATGAAAATGGAAGTTAGTAACCATCTGTAAAAAAAACTGCTATGCAGTAATGCAAATAATTTTTCCAAGGAAAAATCAGCATGAAAATTCTTACGAATACAGCAATCACAATCTTAATGAAGCAGCATGTATGCCCTCACTAAGCAGGCCATATTTAAAATTCTTTCCACTTCTTTTAGGTTACAAATCTTTTCTAATTCTAAATAAACATGTAGATCTTTCAAATAAAAATCCTTATTTTCTGCCAATTTCATACCAACACTACAAGGGGGAAGGTTTTTGAAAGAAAAACCCATGAGCTTTCTTCAGTGCTGGTGCACAACCTGCTTTTTCTCTTGTGTAAACTTAACACATCACCCCCATTTTCTCTTTTCCAAATCAAATAATTAAGTTTTGATTGCCATAATTAAATAAAGAATAAGAACTTCAAATTGAAATATAATTCTAGACAGCAAAGAATCAGAAGAGAGAACCAACACTGCCTATAAGAGAGAGCTACAACAATAAGAGACCGCTAAAGTTGTACATGGAAAAGATCAAAGCAAAAGATTGCTACAGAAAAATAACAGAATACACCACTCTACCCCACTTCAACTTCTATCTCATTCTTAATTAAGGAGTAATCAAGCTTTTTAATCAATATGCCAACAGAAAAACCACCAAAAAATCTTCATATGTATATTTGAGTATCAAAATTGTTTGAGACTATGGGTACTGTTTGCAGCAAAACAAAAATTCCTAAGGTTTATTGTGGCACTTTGAGGTTGGAATTGCACATTTTGTTGACCAGAAGGTTATCACATAAGTTTAAAAGGATCTGGCTAATTTTTTCTTCCTTGAAAACAATTTCACCAACCTGCTGCTGTTATCAATCCAAATCCCAAACTCATGTATAATAGAAGTTCAAGAGAATGTGGCAGAGAATCCACAACAGCACAACTACCTTGAGATGGTGATGGTATCAACTACAACATGCTACCACAATGATTAACTATATCCCAAACTAAATACAAAGAATTTTTTTTTCTCATTTATTTACATAAGTTAGAATTTGCTAAGCATCATCACAAGTTTAATCACTTGAATTTCATACCGAGAAAGAATTTGCCTATCCAGATCCATCTTCAAAGGGAAGGCCGACCCATAGGTGTTCACAATAATTCTTCTCTTCATCTCCTCATCCCTCTTCTTTGCCTAAAAACCCAAAAAAAAAAGAAAAAGAAAAAGAAATTACATTCAATAACAGAGAGAGAAAAATAAAATATAAACCCTAAGTTTTTCCTTCTACTTTTCAGCTAACAAGTCATCTTATCGCAAAAAAAAAATAAATAAATACATAATTCCAAAAAAATAAAACTTTGTAGCTATAAAGCACAACGCAAAACTAGCAAAACTAAGTAATTCAAAAAATAATTATATAAACAAGCTGTTCAGTCTCAAGTTCAAAAAATAAAAAGTGACTGCTTATTTAATTTCTCGAACGCGAAGTAATGAAGAACCTAATACTTTCTCGTAATTTCTCACGAAACAAACAGAGAACTAAAATTCACAGTAGAAGAGAAAAAAGAAGTTACAGATGGGCACAAGGTTTCGAGAGGATGAGATCCAACGATGTCGCTCTTGACGCCATGGATGCCGAATCGAAGCGCATCGTTTTGCACTCCTCCGATTACGTGTTCTATCTTCTTCGGTGCCTCCATTTTCTCTCCGATTGAATCGATTCTTCTCTGTAAGCGAGACTGGTTTTGCTGAAACTCTGTGGACAAGTAATGAAGACGAAGGAGAATTATAGAGTGTCCGGTCGATGAATAGAAAAATTAATTTAAAGTTTTAGTCCTAATTGAACCGACGCCGTGCCACGAACTTGCCAACGATGATGGTAAAGCGGCGTCGTATTAAAAAATGGAAAAAACAGACATTATTATTTAAATAACGTGTTCTCTGTTAATATCAAAATATTATTATTATTGTTTTTTATTATAGGAATAAGAGGTGTCGAGTTGAAACAAATATATATATATATATATCATACTAATATATTTGACACAAAAATTTAATATTTTAACAACCGATTCAGCTAATTTGTTGAATTTATGCTTAAATTATTTCGGGAACTTAAATGGATTAATTCAAAATTAAATAATTTTATTAAAAAAATAATTTAATTAATATTATAAATTTAAATTAATTTAAAATAAAATTACTTAATATATAAAAATATCGTAAAATAAATTATTTAATATTTATTTATAAATTATAATATATATATATATATAAATAAGTTAAATGACTTTTATCTTTTCGCCTTTAGCCTGGGATCATAATAGGCCGGACCTGTATTGCGTATGGGCCGGGCCGGGCTGGCCCGCTCTTTCGCCACCGGTATCCACTTTTGTGTAGTTGTCTCAATTTAGAGATTTTAAAGAATAAGACACTACTAATACCTAAACAAGTCGTCGGGTAAGAAAAGAAAACTGTCTCCTTGGTGAGTTGCCAGGAAAGGCAAAAAGCAACGCAAAAGATATTCCGTATATCTTCTTGCATAAACATTCAAATTTCATTAATGGCAGAAGATCTGTAAGGAATTTTATATTAGATAATGCTATGTACTAGTAATTAGTACTGAGTGTTAGTTCCTATATGACAGTTTCGCAGTACACTGTCAGCTTATATATAAAACTATAAACAATTGCTGTAAAACCCTTTCTTTTTTACCGACTCTACTCCTCGTACACATACAGTATACCCTAGTAACTATTCCACCTCTTTCTACTACAAACACAGAAACAGCGGAAAATAAATTTTATCATCCATCTTCTTCTTCATCATGTAACATCAGTGCAAGTTCTTCACAGCTTCATTTGCATGGACAATCAGTACATATACTAGCTAGCTATCTCTAGCTTCTCTTTCCATGAAAAGCTTTCAGTGATCGCAAGCTGAAGAGTTATTGCTGAGAGAAAGGAACTTAACTACCCATCTATGTCCTTACCTCTCATTATCATCTTCATCATATGTAACTGGTATGTGTATACGATATGTCCGTTTCTTCCGTAGACACTTTACATAGAAGCACTTTATTTGTATATATGTATATATATAAAGTGCTTCTATGTAAAGTGCTTTTGGTTAACTGGGTATGTTGTTGTGTTGTCTTACTTGAATGCTTGGTTGATTTTCTTTCCAAGGAGAAGGTTGTTTTCTTGTTCAGTACTGCTCATCTGAGGTTAACACAAATGAAGATTCCTCCAAATCTCAGGTAAGCGTTTTCTTTCTATTACCAATATTCCAAGAATTAATAATATTTACACACTCTTAATTTCTAACCCATGTCACGAATTTTAAGGAGAGATTGCTCTTAATTTCATTTCATCTATTGAGGATCGATGTTAGTAAATTCTGTCCGATGTTGTTTTGTACCAAGACTGCCGTATATGTAAAGAGGAGAGAATCTCTTCCTCTTACTTACACCATGGTTGTATTAAAAACTCAACACCTGTAGCATATAGACACGTTTTAGAATTTTATCATACAAGTGAGTGCACGTATTAAGATTTTTCCCACAAGAAAAGTGGCCATAAGGTTGTTTTGTTGTTTCTTACCATCCATTGTCTAAGGTTTCTAGTGATTTTGTTTTGCAAAGGTTACAATCTTCTATTTCCATTTCTATTTCCCAAAACTAACCATGTTGTTATGGGAGTGCAAGGAGCCCAACCATGGGCCTACTTAAAATTGGCCCATCGGCCTGCATTAAGTGGCCCATTGACCAATTGGGGGCCCAATATGGATTGCATAAGTGTCCGACAGAAAGGGTTTTGTCGGCCCGCGTAAGTAATTTTGAGTCTTATATTTATGGTACAAGTTTCCTACGGGCTTTAATACTAAATTTAGTTCGTTTTTTGATAATTTTTGCTGGGATGCATTAAAATCATTCAAGCAAAAAAGGTTGAGTTATTAACTAAGGACTCAAGCCGATATTAATAACAAATATAACAAGCTCTTTCCATATAGTCAAGATTTGATAAGTATTGAATTTAGGGATAATTTTGACATTGTCATGAATTATAAAATAATATGTTTTTACTGTGGATTATAAAATATTTATTTTTATTGTACTAAAAAAATTGTATAAAGTATTAGTCAAATGTATGATATATTTTATTTTCAAAAAGTATTGCGAATTTTTAAAATAATTTATATTTTTTTGATAAATTTTTATTGTTAAAATATTGTGATAATGCAAATAATTTAAATATACATAATATTGAATAAAATTTACTTTTATATAAGTATTTGTGTGTGTGTGTGTTTATATTTATCTTAAAATAATCTATAGGAAAAAACTATAATTATTTTTTAATTATGTTTTCAAGCAATAAAAACACATAAGTTGAAGAAAGTAATAAAAAAATATTATTTAAGTTTTCAATGATTTTATTTCTAAATAGAGTTGGATTCAATAGTTTTATTTAAAGGAATATATTTAGAATTACATTTAAGAATAAATTTAATTCTTAAAATTATATTTTGAAAAGCAACTCAATGCCTACTTTTTAAAATCTATTGTGGGTGAAGTGATTAATCCAATGGAACCTTGTTGAATATGAGCCACCAAATTTTACATTGTTAGTGAATGGGTTTTTTTTTCTAATTTAAATACTCTACCAACTCTTTAAAGTGTACATGTGTTTTAGGTTGTAAAGCTTAAAACAAGATTGTTATAGGTTATATATTCAAAATGGATAATATCTACGTTAAATTGCAGCGTTACTTGGATAAAAGTAAGTTCGTGTGCAAAATTTTATACCGTTAGTATAAGAGTTCTTGGGCTAGTACATATATGACCATATTTACTATAACTTTCCTAAAGTCAAAGATACTATCAGTAGGTGACGGAATCTCCTGTCACCTTGAGCCTCTATCTCTATCTATCTGAACGTATGTATAATTCTTATAAACTCATTATACATAATAGACCATGCATGTATTGCCTAAGGGCTTAACACGATACAATTCATACTAAAATTTTATGTATGACTTCAATTTACTATTCTATCTATACTACATATGATTCTTCCTACACGATAGACTCATGGTACCTTAATAACTATAGTGTTTACCATTGTCCTCTGTCTGTGTCTTCGCTATATTGCAATCTCTTTCATTTCTTTTATATTTACTTGTCTAACTTGCAAAACTAAGAGATGAGGAGAGTGAGTCCCAAGGACTCAGTGAAAGAATATCATAATGTTATAAAATATACAAAATAGAAACTAAATTATGTCGTAAATGAATTTATCTCAAAATTTAAAATCAAATTACTCATATGCAAAATCTGCTGTAATAAAATCACTTTAAGACTAGTATTGTCATATAACTGAAAACACATCATGCTTAAACTTTTTTGCTGTGATAAAAATTAACTTCGGAAGAATATCAACATAAATATAATTAACTGTAGTAAAATCATTTTGAAAATTGTATCATTATAAAACAGTACTATGTAAAAACTCTAGTATTTACAGGCGTTACGTATCGCCGTTTCCCTAAATACATTTCTGTAAATCTCTAGTACTTTGGAGCGTTACGTATCGTTGTTCCCCAAAGTACATCACTGTAAATTTCTAATATCTAAGGGTATTACGTATCGTCGTTCCCCTAAATACTTCTTGGTCTATCATCAATATTTTGGAGTATTATGTATTGTCATCTCCTTAGATGTATTTCTATACATCAAAATCAAATTCATTCTTTCAATCTCATAATTCCAAAACAATTTCGTCAACCACTTTGAAATCACAAACAACCCATTTTACAAAATCCATACGGTAGATCAAAATCATTCCCAAAACTTACACATTAAGTCATGAACTCGAAAGAAATCTATAAAGCAATGTAATTGGTCTACAATCATGTTCATTACATTAAAATCATCATAAATTCTAAAATTTACAAGACATTCACTCCCATGCATTTTAAATTAATAAGAATAAAACTATTTCTTAATGCGTAAAACAATGAGTTTTATAATATAGTATAAAAGAATAAAATACATAAAAATTTACTCATTAGTTTGCACTTAACCATTTCTAACTTATAGTCTCATCGATAGTTAATTAGGTTGACTATCTACAAATACATAGCATCCTATTAAAATTTATAATCTCATGTATTTGCTATATTAACGAATAAATACATCATATTCATCAATCATTCTTAATAAAATCCAACATGTTTTGAATTTATGTTATTTAGTTTGAAAAATCACAATTTCCATCTTATTTATCTTAAGCAATATCTATCTGTAATAGGGGTAACTTTGTCTTTTTGCTAGGATCAATCAATCATGAATTTTAAGCTAAATTTTATATATATTCATAATTTATACGTCTAGTGTACGTGACTTTTTACAATGTTTCATTTAAACATTTATATCCTAACTTACAGTTAATTGAACAAATATTGTTTCAACCAAATTTCATAATCGAGCAATAAATTTTCTGAGAATTCGTTCATTAACGAAAAATTTTAATTTTTGACTATGTTATTCTATGTTTTGTCTATTTTCCATAGTCATTTACGGATCTTGATTTTGATTCTTAATGTTCAAGTTATGATTAACTTACAATACATTGTGCAAACACTTGATAGTGTGTAGTACTAAAACAGGACGATAATTTCTAAATTTTATTGGGGGGCTCTTTCCACACAAAATAACCTAATTTTTAAATATATTATTCATCTATGTGCTTACTTTTATAGAATTTTACGGCGCTAAATTTGGGTTTTCTGTCTGTTGCTCTGTTTTTTTGGAAAACCAAAATGCAACACAAAGCAATCCCTTATAAAATCTACTAGAAACTCATCGTTTTTCAAAAAAATCTAAATTTTGACCACGTTAGTGGTAATGTGTCTAGTTTCCTAAAATTTTACAATACATTAATTTAATATCTATAACTTATTTTATAAATCAAACATCACACTTAGGTTAGAATTCCAATAACTATATGAAATTTTCAGTAACTAATATGTATAGTTTTACACCACTATCATGCATGTTTTTCATTCCATTTCCACCATATTTTTCACCCAAACATAGCTATATGCATGTAATTCATTTACCACACACACGTACATATCACAATTTCATTCACAATATTTCTACTTCCAACACTGCCATCACATATTAAACACTACTATTGCCATGCATATTATCATTTTAATTTCACCATACCCCTGCCTCAAGCATAACTATACACACACACACACACACACACACA